>JAXIVJ010001684.1:0-129963 GCA_036785665.1 Chirona hameri
AGCCTCTGCCCGGGCTAGAACCAGTACAACATTCTTTCGCCAGCACCGCATTCCTTCGCCCAAAAAAAATATTCGGCTGGAGAGTCTTTTCAGTCAAGAAAACTTGCAGATAGGTGTTTCCCAACACGGGCTACAAAACTGCTATCTCAGTTTACAACTAATGTTGAAGGTGAACTATTTCCTTCAAGAGGTTCATTCGGTAACATGGCATTGCTCATCTTAAAGACGAGCAATGGCCTGTTACCGAATGCCTCTTAATCGCTGACGAAGGGTGTTACAATATACCCGAAAGCTACGATTTTAATATTTTCTTGTGGAGTAAGTCCTCTTTGTATTTAATCTTCATCTGGGATCTCTACGTGCTTTGGGCCCCTTCCGGTCTGACCAGGGACTTCTCTAACCTTCCAAGAAGCCTCTCTTGTGTGTCATGGGGCCCAGTCGGCCTGTTCAGAGGTCTTTCCGACCTGGCCAGGGACTGAACTGGCTGCTTTATCACCCTGCCGACATGCTCAGGGGCCCCTCCAACCTGCCCAGGGGCCCTCCAGTCTGGCTAGGAACTCATCCGGCATGTCCAAGGACCCTTCCGACCGGCCCAGGTACCGTTTCGGGTCTATCCATGGGCTCCTCTGACTTGCTCAGGAGCCCCTCCGATCTGCCCAGCAACTCTTCTGGTCGGACTGCGCTGGCTGCTTTGTCGCCCTGCCAACATGCTCAGGGGGCCCTTCTACCTGCCCTGGGGCCCCTCCTTGCTGGCTAGGGGCCAACTCGGCATGTTCCGGGGCCCTTCTTACCCGCCCAGGTGCCCTTTCGGTCACCTGGGCGTGTAAGAAGCGAAGAAATTCGCTTTCTTCGCTTCTTACACGCCCAAGAAATTCACAAAGGACCATGTCATTGTCTTGAAGGGCGCCACCCGATCGACATGGCCGCCAGCAATATTGACGAAATTTTGCAAGCCTCTCCTTCCGCACCGTGCGGAAGGAGATTCCGCACCGTGCGGAAGTAGAGCCCCCCCCCCCCCCCGTCACTAGCCAGAGGGGCGCTGTCACTGGCCAGGGGCGCCGTCATGGGCCGGAGAGGGTCAGTCACTAGTCGGAGGGGTGCCGTCACTCGCCGGAGGGGCGCGATCACTGGCGGGAGAGGCAATGTCACTGTCCGGTGGGGCGCCGTCACTGGTCGGAGGGGGCCGTCACTAGCCGAAGGGGCGCCGTCACTGGCCGGAGGGCGCTGTCACTGGTCGGAGGGGCGCCGTCACTCGCCGGAGGGGCATGGTCACTGGCGGGAAAGGCACCGTCACTGTCCGGTGGGGCGCCGTCACTGGCCGGAGGGGCGCCGTCACGGGCCGGAGGGGCGCCGTCACTGGCCGGAGGGCGCTGTCACTGGTCGGAGGGGCGCCGTCACTCGCCGGAGGGACATGGCCACTGGCCGGAGGGGCGCCCTCACTGGCCGGGGGCGCCGTCACTGGCCGCAAGAGCGCCGTCACTGGCCGGGGGAGCGTACTCACTGGCCGGAGTGGCTCCGTCACTGGCCGGAGGGGGCGCCGTCACTGATCGGAGGGGCGGCAGCTTTGCATGGGCGCCTCGGGTCCATAGGATCAGGTCATGCCCTGAATCACCGTATACTCGGTACACCACTGGCTGGCGGGCATTTTTAGTGTCTTTTTACTTTTTCCTTGTTTTTTTTAGAGGGCGCCGGAGGCGCCCTCTCAAAACCCAGAACAGACCCACTTTTTGAGGGGGCGCCTTTGGCGCCCGCTCAAAAGTGTGTGCGTGTGTGTGGGGGGGGGGGGGGGGGGGGAGGTCCGGGGCACCCGGACCCCCCGGTAGCGACGACCCTGGTCGCAGGGACCCATGTTTAGAACGTGCCGCTCACATTCGCTCGCTGCGCTGCAGAACCTACCAGGGGCTGTCGCGCCCCTGTACCCCCAGACCATCTCATAGACAGTATGGGTGGAGCTTTTCAGAGCAAGTTGGTGGGGAAAAATATCATATTGGATGGTTGCTTTGCATGGCTGAGGTTAAAAATTGAACAGTTTAACAATAGGAAACCTTCAAATCTGAAAAAAGTTGGTGGGGCAGAACATAAAAATGGTGGGGCCAAAATCAAAGTTGATGGGGCAGTCGCCGCACCAAATGGGGGGGGGGGGAATTACTGAACCGAACATCAAATACAAACAGTTTTTAATTTAATCAGACCTTTTACAGGTAGGGTAGACAAAATTAACACCAGACACATCATAATGTCATACTTTGCATGCTATTGGTGATGAAGTCGATACCGACACACTTCATCACCAATAGCATACAAGTATGTTGTTAGGGCGTGTCCGGGTTACAGTTGTTAACCCTGTGTCTCCCTTCAAACTGACAACCCTTTGCCTGGGATGACTTTCAGACACCAGCACACCACCAATAACATGAAATAACAGGGGGTGAATTACTGAACCAAAGGTCAAATACAAACAGTTTTTAATTTAATCCAGACTTTGTACAGGTAGGGTAAACCTGTAAAAAAAAACATTAACACCGGACACATCCTAATGCCATACTTTTCATGTTATTGGTGATGACTGATGAAGTCGATACCGACACACATCACCAATAGCATGCAAAGTATGCTGTTAGGGCGTGTCCGGGGTTACAGTTGTTTACCGTTTTCTCCCTTCCAACTGACAACCCTTTGCCTGGGATGACTTTCAGACACCAACGCACCACCAATAACATGAAAGTTTTATGTCTTGAGATGTCCCAAATTACCACAACATCACCAGTAACATGCCAAGTCAAGTGTAACGTGCCAAGTGTTGACATGTTAAGTTTACCCAACTTGCAATGCGATTTATTTTGTCCACTTTTTGAGCAACTATATTATTAATTATTTTAACTTAACCTTACCTTGAACCCTGAAGAAGGAGGTGCTCCACAGAATTGCTAAAAAAGAAATCACATGCGTCGCTTCCGAAAGCGACGATCGCTCCAAATCGGGGTTTTAAAATGCTGCCATCATGCCTCCATAATAATTGGTCAACAATCTGAAATATACTCTGGGTTTCTAAATGTGTTCCAAAATGTATACCATTTCTACTATGCAGCGAAGTTGACTGATAAAACCAGCGGATCCACGGGTTGGACGGCGGAGTCTCCCGTTCAAAGTCAATGAGTGGTCTTCCGCGGTTCTCCCAAACCGCTGTCGACTGAAATAGTAAATTGCAGACAACTTGGTATAGTTTGTATGGTCTATAAAAACAACTATATTTGTGGTATAATATAATGCCAAACTGCTGCTGCCATGCTGCCACTGTTGCTATGTGGGATGCGTATTTTTTTTGGCAGACTGGGACGCGTATTTTTTTGGTAGACTGTGCATTTTCGTGTGTGAACTAATTCAGTAGAAATTGCCCTCGAATATCCCACGATTCGATGTAAAAAGCACACGCATGCAAAAATGTAGCACGTGGCTCCTCTGATGGATCATTTGTGATGAAAAAATAGCCAACCTGGCAAGAAAAAGAAAATTTGTGTTCTCCGACGTCGTCCAGCATGACGGGGCATTTTATCATCCCTGTGCGTAATACGATGTGCTCGAGTGGCTCAGATTCGAATGCTGCCGCGGGGCGCCAGGCATGTCTTTTTGTTAAAAGCTGCAGGTTTTCTTGGCATAGAGAACTGTGACTGTAATCTGTATATAGTGGAGCTACTTTGATATAATTTCCGAACTAAAGAGTTAAGATTTTGGCACCGCCGGATTCAAGGGAGACCAAAAGGGCACTCCCAAACGCCTGAAATCGGCCGTAAATTGGCTTGCGTTCTGATATGATTTGAGAGAAAACCTAAGTAACTTGAACGGCTTATTTCATATTTGTTTCATTATCTTAGGAACGTCATGAAAAGTGTGTGAGTGAAACTTCGATCTCGTCTTGAGTGAACCCCAACCTCCTACGCAAAATTTATTTGCATAGGTATTTGAGCTCCTCCCGTCTTGATCTACCTTTTACTGACCCAAATTTTCCTCATTAGACAAAAATGCAGATTTTATCAATAATTCTGATCAAATAGTGGAGGCATGGCCCCGGCCCCTACGCCAGTGATTTGTTTTAAGTTTGCTAACTAAACTCGCAAGTCGCAGCTGCTCCTACCCGTTGCAACTTCTGGACTTGGGCCTCAGGTACTTTGAGGACCACGAGCCGCCACTGACTGTGAGTTGTTAAACTTTACAGGTCCGCTCAGATTGCCTCCATCTGTGTGGTCGGCGCTGTGTTACAATTCCTGTCGCCGGCTGACAGCGAGCGTTAGTTAGTTGTTAGTGCATTGCAGGTGTTAGCGTATGTTGCGTTGTGTTAGAATAGTTTCTCGCTTTCTTATTAGATTCTCCTCGTAGGATCTCGCAAAATCGGGCCGGCTATGTTAGCGAGAAAACGCGCCTTTGCCGCCCCGCCGCTGCATGCTCTCCCTGTCGCCGTTTATGGCACAAGGTGTGCGATACTTCGACTCTCACGCCCACGTGTCCGCTGTCCCGGTTGCAAATTCCCGAAGTGTAACAACCATTCGCACTCGGAATTAGAGATGACGTCATAGCTACTGGGCGAGTCCATTATACCACCGGGAAGGTTGGCACCTCCCTTAACCAGCTATTACCAAAACTTAAACTAACCTAACCTAACCTTACCCCGCCATTGAGTCCGATTGGGACGAAACCTAAGATTCGCTCGTAGCCATTAAGTCCGATCGGGACGAAACCTAATATTCTCCTCGTAGCCATTAACCCGCGCGACGCTGGGGGGGGGGGGGGGGTAAATTTTACCCCCCCCCCCCCTCCCGACTTTTCACAATACCTTGAAAACAATGACAGATATCGGGATGAAACTTACGGTACCTTATGGTACATCAATTCTACGTGTTCTACCACTTTTTTGTTTTAATTCGTCAACAATTTGGGAGATAATGACGTTTTAGTGACGTCATGTCATGTAATTTTTGGTGATTTTTTTTATATGTTTGACAAATCGTAAAAATAGCGTGTTGATGCAAATCACAAATAAAGGTATCAAAAGAAAGGAAATAACATTGTCTTTAAAATGGCTATCTCGGATGTGCAAAAGTTTGGGTTTTTAACCCCCAAAAATGCCAAAAAAAGAAGATTTTTGGGAAGAATTTCCACAAAGTTTTTTAAAAAAGATTTTCAAAAAATCGGAAGATATATTAGAGAACCGAGTATGAACGATGCTCAAACCAAATTTCAAAGCAATATCTTTATTTTTGACTGACTTATGGCTCTCTAAGTATAAGTAACTCATGACGTCATTTTTTAAATTGCGTTTTTGGCTTTTAATGACCAGATACAGACAAATAAATGCCACCACTGTATTTCTAAGACAAAACTAGTCTAGAAACATGCAATGTTTATTTAGATTAATCAATTTCAAATTGTGTGCTTATTGTCATTATATTGTCATTTATTTAGGAAACCATCCACAACGTGGCTATTACGGCTCCTGTACAGTTCATGTGGTAAAGTCATTTGCGGTACACGACACAATACAGTTTGCATAGGCACTATTTGGTGGCACTCGCTCACGTCACTCACTCGGTTATTGCCAATGCGGCTACAAATGCGCACCTGGACGGAGCAGCTTTGACGGCTGATGGCAGCGCATTCCACGTGCCGACTGCTCGGTGCGAGAAACCCTTCTGTGTCTGACTGAGTCTACATTTTGCGGGATGAAGGTCTCCGGCGTCGACAGCCCTTGTGCTCCTGGCCGATACGTCAGCCCGCTTGGTGAACATGTTTCGCAGCGCCTTGGGGCACTGTCGACTGGTCAGGGCTTTGTGGACGTTGGTACAGTCGTGTCGGGCGACCAGTACCTCAACTCTCTCCCACCCGAGAGACGTGAGAGCTGGCGAAATGTGGTCTCTACGTCCCACGCCGGTGACGAGCCGAGCGGCAAAGTTCAGGCACTTCTGAACGCGATGCAGGCGGCACTGGGCTGAGCCTCCCCAGGCGGATAGGCAGTAAAGGATATGAGGAAAAACGTGTGTTTGGACGAGGAGTTTAAGGACGTCAGTAGTGAGGTGATGGCGGATTTTATGCAGAGATGCGGTGATTGCATTGCACCTCCGTACCACCATGGATACATGAGGATCCCAGTTGAGGTGCTGGTCGAGGAGCACTCCCAACACTTTGATTGTTTATTGCACATAATCAGCCACAGGCAACATCACCCACTAACGGCCGAAGTCAATAAAACCCCACCACCCACCCACCCCACCCAACATGCACACTCACATACACACGCACATATATACACACACAAATATGCCTATATGTAAACATAAAAATTAGTTCGCTGATGAATAAATAAATTATAACAAAGATAAATAAAAGCATGTATAAATAAAAGTACACGGCTGTAAAGCAGAGTCGCCTAAAATATTATGAGTGTAAACATCGAAATGAATATGAACACATAAAGTAACATCTCGTTTGCACTTCACATCATATATGTGCCCACACTGGCTGCGAAATCAAGCAAATTTGACCGAAAGAACTGTGATGGCTGGAAAAAGTCCTCAGCCGGCTTCTTGAGCATAAAATCATTGATAAGTTTGGGAACACGTATCTTAAAGCTATTTTGCACAGTGTTGACACGCCCAAACGGCACATTGAAGAGCCCTGTCTGACGGGACCGGCGACCGGGAGCCAGCAGAGCAAATGCCGTCACCAGGTGGGTGCAGTCTAACCGGCCGCTAAACACAGAACGCAAAAACATCACATCAGCCCGTACAAATCTAGCCTTGATTGAGGCACAACGGAAGTGTTCTGTGAGGGATGCATAATCCATGGGACACTGGCCATGCGTCTTAGCACCAAGCCACATAAAAAAACGGTGCTGTAGCCTCTCCAATCTGGCCAAGTGGGATGCCGCTGCACCACCCCATATGACACTACCGTATTCAATAATTGACCTAACGTGGGCATAGTAGGCACATAGAACAGGACGGTAGTCAAATCTCCGCAGTGACATGCACGATGATACCTGCATGCTGCGCATGAGCAGGCCTAGCATTCGGTTCGCCTTGCTGACACATGCATCAACGTGGTCACGAAACGTCAACTTCACATCAAGTATGACACCAAGATCACTAATGCGGGTGCACCGTTCGAGTTGATGACCATCTAAAACATACCGAGATGCAATGGGAGATGTGCGCAGAGTAAAGGTGATGGTCTTGCATTTAGCTGGATTGAGCTTAAGATGCCATGTTTTTGACCACTTGCTCAAGCGGCTAAGATCGGCCTGAAGGGAATCAACGTCCGAAGGGGACTCAATTCTGTGGAAAATTTTGACGTCATCCGCATAAGAAAGTGAACAAGTTTGAATATGACTTGGAAGGTCAGCTACATAGCAAGTAAAGAGAAGTGGGCCGAGAATGCTGCCTTCCGGAACTCCGGATAGAACCGGCACCCAGTCGGAATGTTTCCCATCGAGAATGACTCTTTGGGAACGTTGGCTAAGGTAAGACCCAATCCAGCTATATGCATGACCGGTGATATTAAATGAGTGTCTAAGCTTGTGTAAAAGTAACCTGTGACTGACGCTGGTAAAAGCCGACGAATAATCTGTATATACAGCATCCGTCTGCAGCCCCTTTGCTAGTGAGATCCAGCAGTGATCCGTGAAACAAGCCAAGTTGGTTAAACAAGAGCGATTGGGCAAAAACCCGTGCTGACTGCTGGGCAGCGCAGGGAGACATGCACGAAGCAAGGACTCACATACTACTTTCTCTAAAATCTTAGAACTTATTGTTAAAAGTGAAACAGGACGATAGTTTTCGGGAAGCTTTTTTGAGCCTTTTTTGTACACCGGAATAACGTTGGCCCGCTTCCAAGCAGATGGGAACACGCCTGATCTCACTGACAAACAGCAAATGATCTCCAGGGGCACAGCCAGCTCTTCCGCACATTCACGCATAATCCTAGCACTGATACCGTCCGGGCCACATGCTTTGTGCGGGTTGAGGTCGCGTAGCAGCTGAGCAACACGACCTGGCGGAACCTCAAAGGATACGAGGCCGGGAGCGTTCAGAACTGGTGCCTCGGGTAACGGACCACGGTGAGGGTCACTGAACTTGTTGGCAAAACAGGAATTGAACACGTTAGCCCGTCCAAGCACGTCCGCCACGGCCCGGCCACGCCACTCAAGCACAGGAGACATAGCGGCACACGACTTCAGCGACTTAACAAAAGACCAGTAGCGCTTTGGGTTATCCTTAAACTCGCGTATCAGCCCTAACAAGTACGAGCGATAGTTATAGTTGGCCTGCCGCTTAAAGTCGGCCCTAGCAGTCGAGTGAGCCTGAATGTTCACTTCAGTCGGATTCCTCTTCTTCCGCTTATGGGCCCTCTCCTTATCCCCAAGCAGATCGCGAGCAGTTCTATCGTACCAGGGAGGGAATTTGCGACGAAGTTCAATCATGGGCACATAGTCATTAATGGCAGCAGAAACAAGATCATAAAACATGGCAACAGCATTATTTACATCTAAATCGGCAAGCATATTCCAAGGTATCAGACTCAGTGCGCGACGCAGTTCATTAAAATCTGCACGCTTGTAATCAAACACCTTGGTCCTGGTAGGTCGGGGAATGACACCGATGTCCGCAGTGAACCGAGTCTCCACGGCCTCGTGGTCAGCGTCGAATATCTTATCGTGGATCTCGGAGTCGACTGCGCCTCCTCGCGAGATGACGAGGTCCAGGAAGTTTCCACCTCTCGTCGGGGCCGTCACCGACTGTTCGGACTCGCTCACAGTGAGAGCGTCAACAAACAGCTCGGCGCGGGCAGTGCGACTTAGAAAAGTCGGTTCCCGGTCCACGTTCCAGGAGAGCTCCGGCAGGTTCAGGTCTCCCGTCAGCAGGAACGGCCGGCCTGTGGCATGCAGTCCACGAATCAGGTCGGTGATCGGCCGCATCGCCTCGTTTTGGTGCGGGGGACGGTAGCAGGTGGCCAGGTAGACGGGTCTGCTGGACCCGAGCTGGACAACCAGCGACTCGCAGTCCGTCTCCAGGTCCGGTCTATGCACTGGCAGAAGAGCAGCACTCACCGCACAAGCGACCCCGCCGCCGTTCGCGGTACGGTCCCGCCGGAACCAGCTGAAGCCGTTCAGGCCCGCTTGCAGTTCAGAGTCAGATGGCAAGCTGTCGGCCATCTTCGTTTCGACGAAGCAGAGAGCGTCGAAGCCAGCCAGCTCCCCGGCGTGTGTGCGCAGGGTGCCCAGCTTTCCTCTCAGGCTGTTGACGTTCTGGCTGTAGATACGGATAGCCGGGCCTGGGTTGCACTCGATGTTCCCAGACAGCGACAGGAGCAGTAGCATCCACCAGCCAGACAGCCGCGTCAGCTGTCGCCTGTGTCGCCCCCCTGCTGCCCAGAGTGAAGCAGCTGCTGAGGTCACAGCTTCACGGCAGCTGCAGCAGCCACCACCAGGAGCGGGACCAAAAGCAGCAGTGCCAAAAGCAGCAGTGGGCGGCGGCCGGCCGTCATCTCCAGCGGACGGCAGCAGCACAGCAAATCCCACGGCCAGGAAAACAGAGACCGGAGCCACCCAGAGTCGAACTCGCCTCGCCCGCGTACGAGACATACGTCTTGTCCCCGCGGCCAGTTTGACGGATGATGGGCCAGCCGGCACAGATGACCCGGTCTTGCATTCCCGAGTCAGTGAGTGGTGACCTTCGCCTGACATGGCGGACGGGACACCCTGACCAACGCAGCCCGACAGCTAAACTCCTAATGTCGAGAGCGTACACTTGTTGTTGGGAAACTAACATTCACAATTGACAACTTGTACCATAAGGCATGTCACAAACCATTTGCTGACGCCTCAGCTGTTACCCAGACACGAAAAAACGCCTGGATATCAGGAGCGTCCAACACACGTCACGCGCCCGTCATGGCGGCTCAGCCAGGTGATGGTAGGGGATGGGGTGACGGTCGAGCCAGAGACGTTGATGCAAAAAAAAGCGCCATTTTGAGGGAGGATTTTGTACCAATGAGACCAAAGTCAGTCTTGTCCGGATTCATTTTTAGGCTGTTAGCTTGGAACCAGTTTTGAAGGCATTGGATGGACTCCTCGATCCGCATCTTGAGGACGGATAGGCCTTTGGGGTCAGGGAGGGAGTGGTCCAGGAGTTGGGTATCATCAGCATAGGATAGGAGACGGCCGTGGGGGAGGAAGGAGGACAGATCGTTGATGAATATGAGGAAGAGGATGGGTCTGGCGATGGAGCCCTGGGCCACTCCGTGGGTGAGCGGAAGAATGGAGGAGCCGCCTGTCACAGTCTGCCTCCGCTCACTGAGGTAACTCTGGAACCAGCCTGTCGACTGGAAACCGCACCATCCAAGTGTTGTGAGGAGGACGCCATGGTCGACGCTGTCGAGCGCTTTACTGAGGCCAATTGTTGTTAGCGACGCGACGTGGCCTCTGTCGGTTGTCTGACTGATCCATTCGACAACGTCGAGCACGGCGTCCTCTGTACAGTGGTTGGGCCGGTATGCATACTGCATAGGAGAGAACACGTGGTTATCAAGCAGGTATGGTACGAGTTGGAGCGATACAACCTTTTCAGCAATTTTAGACAGCACTGACAGAATCGAGATTAGCCGAAAGTTGTTAACATTGGCTCGGTCGCCGGACTTGTAAATGGGGACAACACGCGCGATTTTCCATGCAGTGGGGAACACCTCAGTGACTATGGAGTAGTTTATCAGATGGAATAAGTGAGGACCTATGACGGGGAAACACTTCTTAACTGCGAACGGAGGCACATCATCCACACCAACCGCCTTGGAACCACTCTTCCGACCTATGGCATCCCATAGCTCGGGGGGGGGTGGCAGGGTGCAGCGTGAGGGCAGATGCGCAGACTCGGGGCGGCCGGGGCCCGGTGGTGGCGCCACCGTCGCGGGCGACCTCTGCTGCTATGCGCGAGCCGACGGACGTGAAGTGCGTGTTGAACGCGTCCGCGCGATCAGCGGCGTCGTCGGCTCCCGAAAAAGCTCCACCTGGCGGCCGGAACGCGAAGGCTTTGATGCGGCCCCAGAAATGGCGTCGGTCGGTCGTCAGGGAATCGCACAGGTACTGCCGTTTGGCGCGGATGATGACGCTCTTCAGCCTGTTGCGACTCTGCTGATGCCTGAGTCCTGCTCTGGTGTCCTGCTCTCGGTCCATGCCTTTCGGGCGGCGTCACTGTCCTCCATCGCCGCCGCAACCTCCGGGTTGTTGCGAAGCCATGGACAGTCGGGGCGTCGTCGGGTCACCGTGATCTGAGGGCAGTGACCGTTGACGGCATCATTCCAAACCGCCATGAAGGCGGTGAGCTTTTCATCTGCAGTCGCAGCGGTGTGGAGCCGTCCCCAGTCGGCCATTAGCAGGGTCAGGCACATAGTGTCCCAATCGACGCGGCTCCAGGCCCGTGAAGTGACGGGAGCTGGGCGCGTGGGGCGCTGCCGACTGAGCTGTGTCCGAAGCAGGATAGGCTGGTGATCGGCGACGGCGTCGGGGAGAACTAAGGACGATGTTGGGACATCAGTCAAGTTAGTTAAACATAGATCTAGCAGCGTTGGTGTGGGGAGGATGTGGGTGGGTTGATCCACCAGCTGTCAAATTGGTTGCTTCTATCGAATTATACGTGTCAAATAACCCATACAACATGTGTCGCATGGCTTTCGTAGACCTGTGACCTTTTGTGACCTGACCTTGACCTTTGCTTACAATTTCACTTTTTACTTATGCGGGAGATGCATTATACACTTGGGAGCACTTTGTGAGCTAATAGTTGCAATATAAGGCTTTGGATGGAAAGTATAGCCCAAAAACCCAAATACTTAAATGTTGACACTTGACCTGACCGTGACCTGACATGTGACCTTATTTTAAGAATTTCGGGTATGCGTTAGAGTCTTCTCACCGAGAGCTTTCGATCTCCGCCTTGCGTGTCTCGCTGCGGTTATTAATTCGGAAGATACGAGGGGGACCCCCCTCCTCCACGGCGTAGGTCCCTCTCCACTTTTGGGCAGTTAACTTGCAGGTGCCAACACGTTCTGTCGTGTGTGGCAATTAAAGTAAATAGTTAGCCCCCATCCTATCCTCCTGAGCCACGACGATGGCTACCCCCCCCCCCCGGAACCCCGCCCCCCGACCCGCCCGACCCCCCTCCGGGGTTCTCCGGTGCGCGACCGCGTGCCCCCCTGGACGGTCCCCCTCCCAGCCCCCTTCAGGGGCCCCGCCCGCGTCCCCCCGACCCCCCTCAGGGGTCCCCCTCCCAGCCCCCCTCAGGGGCCCCGCCCGCCCCGTCCAGGGGCCTGGCAGTCGCCGGACTCCCGTCCCCCCGACCCACCCGACCCCCCTCTGGGGTCCCCCGGTGCGCGACCACGCACTCCCCAGGCCGGCTCCACTCCCCGCCCCCCTCAGGGGCATCCCAGGAGCCGACCCGGAGCACAGCTCCCCCCCGACCCCACCCCCCGAACGGGCCCGCTCGCCTCCTTATGTGGCGAACGGATGGACTCCCGTTCAGAACGATCAACCCGTTCCATGTCCGGCGCTGGCTGGTCGCCATCTGTGGTGGCGACGTTGACAGCGCAAAGCCCATCCGATCAGGAGCCCTCCTGATCGAGACGCTGACGTCCGAACAGAACGTCCGTCTGATGGGTCGGACGACCTTCAACGGAGCGAAGGTCGCCGTGGAAGCCCCGGCGCACCTAAACTCCGTGGAGGGTCTGGCATGGTGCCCAGACGTGGCCACCCTCTCGGAGGACAACCTCCTCCGAGAGCTCGCACACCAAGGGGTGTGCGAGGTCACGCGCCTCTCGCCCACAAAGAAGCGACCCGATCAGCCCAACCCGCTGATTCGGCTCCGCTTCAGAGGCAGGGAGCTGCCTACCCACATCCATTGTGGGTACGTGGCCGCCCCCGTCAGGGAGTGGATCCCGCCCCCCGGCAGTGTCAGCAGTGCTGGCACTACGGCCACCTCAAGTGGACCTGCCGGGTGCGCACCGCCACCTGTGGACGGTGCGCAGGCGAGCACGGCACCGAAGGGTGCACGCGCGCAGCACGCTGCGCCACGTGCGACCAGGCCCACCCGGCCTGGGACCGCCGGTGTAGAGCCTGGGGCCTCGCTCGCGAGGCGGAGCGCCTGAAGCGCGACGAAAGGCGCGACAGTCGGCGCCCACCGGACGCCCCGCTCTCCCCAGGTCTCGCCCCTGGCGCTTGGCCGCCCCTCCCCCTCCCGGAACCTCCCCCCCCCCCACCCAACCGGCCTCCCGCCAGACCCCCCAACCGCCAGACCCCCCGACCACCATGCCAGTCCCCAAAGGCATCTCTGGCTGACCTCGAGTGCGCCGCTGCCGCTGATCCACCGGCACCGCGCTCCCCCTCCCCAGCCGAGTCGAACATCGACTCAGGCCCCGCCTCCCCGGCCTCCGCAGCACCAGCGGAGTGCCGACTCTCGGAGGACTCCTCGGACGACTCTCTCATGAGAGCCGTCTCCCAATCAATCGCCCGCAACCCCGCCCTCCCGCTCCAACTCCCCGCCCGCCCGCCCCGCCCACTCCCCTTCCCGACTCTCGGAGAGTGACACCCAATCAGGTTCATCGCGCTCCCACTCCTCCTCGCCCTCCCGGCCGGCCGCCCGCCCCCGCAAGCATACTCGAGCGACCTCCAGGCAAGGCTTGGACAGTAAAAGTAAATCTAAATGAATAATCAACAGTCAGAATTTGTCCTCCAATGGAATGTTAGATCTTTAATATCCCATTGGGGGCAATTCAAACATTACGTCTTAAATAATAATCCGTTAGTAGCCGCTGTTCAGGAAACCCATTTTATTGACGCCGACTTTAATAATTATACCTTGAAAATCGCCGGTTATAGCCTTTACACAAATAACGTAAATGCATCACCTCGCCGAGGCGGCTCGGCTTTGCTTATTTCAAATCAACTTTTGCATCATCAAATCGACCTTCAAACAACCTTAGACGCAGTCGGCGTTAATATTAAAATCGCTCAGCTAGAACTAACTCTTATCTCAATTTATTTCCGTCCTACTGAGGACATAGACATTGATTCTTTTTCCCAGCTTATTACAAATATTAACACCCCATGTCTGATTATGGGCGACTTCAACGCGCATAGTAGGGCGTGGGGCTGCCTTCGGAACTCTCGCCGCGGCCAAATTATGCTGGACCTTCTGGACCGGCATAATTTGGTCTTCCTTAACGACCAATCACCCACACACGTACACCACTCAGGAGGTGAGGTGACTTACAGCGCCATTGATCTCGCCTTCGCCACACCACGCATCGCGACTCTTTTTACATTTAATGCACAATCTGACCCTCTTTTTAGCGATCATTATCCAATTCACTTAGAACTTCAAGTCCCTTCAGGACAGACAAATTTTTACTCTCTCCCTAGATGGAACCTTCGCAAAGCCGATTGGTCCTCCTTCCAAAAACACATTGACACTAGTCACCCCGCAGACTCCCAGGCCGACATTAACACATTTTTAAACACTATTCTCGCATCAGCACATCAGCACATCCCACACACACGCACACACACACAACACCACCCGAGGCAGCGTACTGCCCCGTGGTGGAACACAGAATGTCAAAGAGCTGTTGCCCTCCGGAAAAGAGCATTTCGAAAATTTCAAGCTTGTATAACTGCAGAAAACGAACACGAAGTACGGAAAACTCGCTCTCTGGCTAAAACAATCATTGACAAAGCAAAAAAAGAGTCTTGGCAGGAATTCTCATCTACCTTTAATCGATTTACCTCCCTCTCAAAAATTTGGACTTTAATTAAATCATTTTCAAATAAAAGACCACCGGCATACAAAATCCCACACTTACAAATACACAACACATCTTACACGCTTCCCCTAGAGGTGGCAACACAATTTGCACAACACTACGCTAACATATCATCAACGCAACAATGTACACCAACTTTCGCTAACCAACTTAACGATCAATTTCAATCTATTAGCTTTGACTCTAATAACGTAGAAATATACAACTCCCTTTTTACCAACTCAGAGTTAACGTACGCTATAGGTAAATGTGGTAAAACTTCTGTAGGGCCAGATCAAATTGACTACTCCTTCTTTAAAAACTTGACAGAGACTGGTCTCACCAACTTACTAACAGCCTTCAATACCATGTGGTTTGACGGCACTTTCCCTGAATCTTGGCATAATAGTACGCTAATTCCTATACTTAAACCTCGCAAACCTAAATCTTCTCCCGCTAGCTATCGCCCTATTTCTCTAACTAGTTGTGCATGTAAACTATTCGAACGCATGGTTAACGGACGCATCAGGACATATATTGAATCAAATAATTTACTTACCCCACACCAAAGTGGTTTTCGACCTGGTCGCTCCACTGCGGACAATTTAGTTGGTCTTATCGACTCTGTCCAGCGCGGCTTTCGAGGGAGAGAGGTCACAATTGCCCTCTTTCTTGATTTGAGAGCTGCGTTTGACAGAGTCAACAAAACCGCACTTCTAGTAAAGGTCCATAAGGCCGGAATTCGAGGTCGACTCGCCAAATTTATCCAAAACTTTTTAGAAAATAGAACTTTTAATGTAAGGTGCGGCAACACATATTCTCCAAATCAAAATCAGGACCACGGTGTACCACAGGGATCGGTCCTCTCCCCGACCCTATTTTCAATTATGATTAGCGACATTTTCAGTAATATTAACAAGATCGACAAAGGTCTCAAATTTGCAATGTACGCTGATGACCTGGCGGTGTGGTTCTCGCACCCGAGTGTCGATCAAGCCAGCAAAACGTTACAACTAGTACTCATTGATATAAAGGTTTGGTGCGACCAATGGGGTCTGGAAGTTTCTCCAAGTAAATCTGTATCTCTAATTTTTTTCAAAGAAACCTGCATATGTGGAACCCTACATTCCATTAAAATATAACAATCAAATTATCCCTTTTGTCAAATCATTCAAGTATCTGGGAGTAACGCTAGACACACGTCTCTCGTTCATCCCACACTTCAATGATTTAGTGCAGAGATGTACGCGACGAATTAATATAATGAAGTCATTGGCTGGTCGAGAGTGGGGCGCGGATCGTGCCACTCTCCTCCAACTATATACTTCCCTGATACGTCCAGTACTGGACTATAACGCATTCTTATTTGATGACATATGTTCCAAACAAATTAAAAAGTTGCAAACTGTCCAAAACACTGCCTTGCGCATCGTGACTGGAGCCTGCCGCACCACCAACACCACAAACTTACACATCGACACAAACATTCCCACACTCTGCCGCCGACGCAAATACACATTACTTAGATTCTACGCCAGAGCAAGTTCACACCCCACACGCCCAACATTCCACATCTTAAATCACCCCGCACCCACTAGACGACAAACACTACTACAAAAACGACACCCGCTTATCAGTCACAGAATCAGACAAACACTCACACTATTCAACATCGCTCACATCACCACAATGCCAACACCACCACTCACATCTCACTGGCTCGACACAACACCAGACACACACCGCCTCTTCACACACAACAAAAACACAGTCACCGCAGCAGAGACACTCACACTCTTCCACGAACACAAAGCACAACACAACACATACACATACATATACACAGACGGTTCACGGGGCGAAGGCCGAACCGGTGGTGCATTCTACACAAACACAGTTAGCAATAACTTTAGACTTCCCGACATAAATAGCGTGTACACAGCGGAATTGTCATCCATTTTATTAGCATTAATATATGTCAGAAAAGAAAAACTTAAGGAAGTAGTCATTTGCACAGACTCGTCCGCCTCGCTCACGGCCATTTCCTCGATTAGTGACTGTAGAAACCCGATAGTATTTAAAATCAGACAACTAATCAAGTATTTAAACAGTAAAAACAATAGTATTAAATTCCTCTGGATCCCTGGACACGCCGGTATCCCGGGAAACGAAGAAGCCGACAGACTTGCGAAATTGAGCCTAGAATTACCTTCAGTAAACCAACTTCCAAGCCCAGTATCAGACGTTTTAAATTATATCAATTCTCAACTTAGCATACTGCGCCAAAGCGAGTGGGATGCCGCTCCGCATTTTCATCTTTATCCAATTAAGCCAAAAGTCCAACATTTTATATCTAGTCAACAGAATTGTAGAGAGAAGGAGGTAATATTGGCACGACTCCGTCTCGGTCATACAAAAATTACTCATTATTATATTATGGAGAATCTCCCGCCACCAAATTGTCAACATTGCCCAGGTTATCCGCGCTACACAATCAAACACTTACTTATTACTTGCCCAGTACACAACGATAAACGACAGAACATTATTAATTACACACAACAAAACCGCATCACATTAAATCTTCAAACACTGTTAGGTGATAATTATCCTGAACTGATAGGTCTCCTCTTAGATTATCTCTACCAAACACGTTTAGCTAAACAAATATAACAGGGGTTTTTGACCCTGCGCATTTCTGGCCCACCGCGCAGGTTTTTCCCCTTTGCGATAGACGCTGGTTTTTTTTATTATTCAGGACTTTTCGCCCAGCTAAATACACCCCACAACCAGGTCTCGCCGAGGCGCCGGAGCCAGGGAGACTGGCAACAGTCTCCCGTTGTTGCAATGACGGCACCCCCACGGCTCCATCAACACTGACACTGTTCCAAACTGCACAATAATACACTGTATTATTCTATTCCCAGGTCCAGGCAGGTGGTCGCAGGCATCACCTAACACTTGCTATGGCACCCCCATACCTTCATTGCTTGGTCCCTGGTCAGTGCAGGGGCCGGTAGTGCGATTAGGCTCTCGCTCACGGCATCGCACTGACCAACAGACGCTATCACACACACACACACCCGAGGTGTTCAATACCTGAGATAGAGGCCAGCTCGTACAACATGACTCCGCGCACGCTTGAGGACCGTGTCGCGGCAGTTGTAGCATACTCGGAGCACCCACACTACCACACTGGATCAGATTTGTCACACCAGATCTGATCTGGAGTGTGCTCCAGGCACCACGACATAACTCGCTGCACACGGTTCCCGGGAGTGTATATTCTTTTGGGCAGGGAATTGCACCCCGCGGGACCGGCCGCGGCGAGTTATGTTGAGCACACTCCGAGCACTCACACAACCAGACCAGACCGACCTAGGACCTGTCACCAGCTGGGTGTGTATGTAATACAAATATGTATGTATGTGTGTCTCGTGTTTTACTTATTTTTGACCTTGAACGAAATACTTAACGTAATGTTAGATATTATATTTACTTTGAACAAATAATTTTTCCGGGTACAAATAAACCGGTTAACGTAATTAGTAACGTAAAATAGCTGCCCTAGTCCCTAGTTTGCTCCGGGTCACATAAACCGGTTAACGTAGTTTTTTGCCTGGCAAATTGCCAGAGGTCATTGCCCCTCCCCGGAAAATGGCTATAGGCCGTTCCGGGGAAAAAAAAGAAAAAAAAAGTTGGCCTGAACAAAGACATCTTAATTAATATTGACATATGTGCTTTAATTACGCTGATATATCAATGTAATTACGCTGATATATCTGTACATAAATCTGCTCGATTTCGACTGGCTGATATATTGCTCCTGATGTTGTAAGAAATGCCAGCACCTCGTACTAGATGTTCGATTTTGCAACGCATGATGCACGATTTCTATCAAACCATCACCCGTCCTAAATATTTATCTGGCGCACCACACAAGTGAATTTATTTTGGGATATGTTGTGTTTATACCGTTTTGAGAGGTGGGGCGGTATATATGTTTATACCGCCCCACCTCTGGTGCAGAGGTAAGCGACCAATCAGCTGAGGGAGCTTCAGCCGCTTAAATCAACCTTATCTTCAAATACAAAAGAAACAACATGAAATATGAAGAGCATCATGAAAAAGGCGGTAATACAGAAACAGAGAAAGGCTCGGTTATGGTTCCAAATACGGGTGCAGAATGTGCAGAATACTGGTGCTGGATGTGCAGAAAAGCAGTCATGGACGTGGATCCAAAAACCATAGGCGTAGGAACGCAGGGGGCCGGGGGATGCCCCCCCCCCCACTATTCAGGCTGGGGGCCAGCAATGTTAACTGACCCCCCCCCCACCCCACTTTTGAACGATTTCTCCTCCGATCGTTGATATTTGTCCGATATGAATGCTTTAAATGTGCAAAAATATTGATGAATTTACAACCCCGCAATACCATAACCCACAAGTGTAAAAGGCGGGGGGCCGGGGAGGCCAATGCCCCACTTTTTAGGGTGGGAATCCAACAATACATATGGCAACAATACATATAACAATACATATGGCATTGGCATTTCTTACAACATCAGGAGCAATATATCAGCCAGTCGAAATCGAGCAGATTTATGTACAGATCCAGATACATTGATATATCAGCGTAATTAAAGCACATATGTCAATATTAATTAAAATGTCTTTGTTCAGGCCAATGTTTTTTTTTAACCGGACCGGCCTATAGCCATTTCCCGGGTTTGGGGAAATTACTTCTGGCAATTTGCCAGGCAGAGTTACGTTAGTCGGTTTATGTGAACCCGAGCAAGCAAGGGAATAGGGTAGCTATTTTACGTTAATTAATTACGTTAACCGGTTTATGTGAACCCGGGAAATTTATTGTTCAAAGTAAATATAATATCTTACATTACGTTAAGTATTTCGTTCAAGGTCAAATATAATATCTAGCATTACGTTAAGTATTTCGTTCAAGGTCAAAAATAAGTAAAACACGAGACACACATACATACATATTTTTATTATAATACACTTGTACAGTGTCAGTGTTGATGGAGCCGTGGGGGTGCCGTCATTGCAACAACGGGAGACTGTTGCCAGTCTCCCTGGCTCCGGCGCCTAGGCGAGACCTGGTTGTGAGGTGTATTTAGCCGGGCGAAAAGTCCTGAATAATAAAAAACCCAGCGTCTAAGGCAAAGGGGAAAAAACCTGCGCGGTGGGCCAAAAATGCGCAGGGCCAAAAACCCCTGTCATATTTGTTTAGCTAAACGTGTTTGGTAGAGATAATCTAAGAGGAGACCTATCAATTCAGGATAACTATCACCTAACAGTGTTTGAAGATTTAATGTGATGCGGTTTTGTTGTGTGTAATTAATAATGTTCTGTCGTTTATCGTTGTGTACTGGGCAAGTAATAAGTAAGTGCTTGATTGTGTAGCGCGGATAACCTGGGCAATGTTGGCAATTTGGTGGCGGGAGATTCTCCATAATATAATAATGAGTAATTTTTGTATGACCGAGACGGAGGCGCGCCAATATCACCTCCTTCTCTCTACAATTCTGATGACTAGATATAAAATGTTGGACTTTTGGCTTGATTGGATAAAGATGAAAATGCGGAGCACCGTCCCACTCGCGCTGGCGCAGTATGCTAAGTTGAGAATTGATATAATTTAAAACGTCTGATACTGGGCTTGGAAGTTGGTTTACTGAAGGTAGTTCTAGGCTCAATTTCGCAAGTCTGTCGGCTTCCTCGTTTCCCGGGATACCGGCGTGTCCTGGGATCCAGAGGAATTTAATACTATTGTTTTTACTGTTTAAATACTTGATTAGTTGTCTGATTTTAAATACTATCGGGTTTCTACAGTCACTAATCGAGGAAATGGCCGTGAGCGAGGCGGAGGAGTCTGTGCAAATGACTACTTCCTTAAGTTTTTCTTTTCTGACATATATTAATGCTAATAAAATGGATGACAATTCCGCTGTGTATACGCTATTTATGTCGGGAAGTCTAAAATTATTGCTAACTGTGTTTTCAGAAAACCAACGTTACAAGGACCCGCCACCACGAGTAAGTATATTTCTTATACGAACGTAACAATAGCAATACATAGTCCATGCCAGCACTCCGCAGCCCGGAAGACTCCCACTCTTTACTGGTCACGGTTACAACCAGATAAATCACTGACAGTCAACAAGAGAACGATAGACCAATGAGAGCGAGCACGCACTGCTGGTGTGTGTCAGGTGACACGCCACCAGCACGCTCTAGCGGCGGGTCCTGTAACTACGGTTGTGTAGAATGCACCACCGGTTCGGCCGTCGCCCCGTGAACCGTCTGTGTATATGTATGTGTATGTGTTGTGTTGTGCTTTGTGTTCGTTGAAGAGTGTGTGTGTCTCTGCCGCCGTGACTGTGTTTTTGTTGTGTGTGAAGAGGCGGTGTGTGTCTGGTGTTGTGTCGAGCCAGTGAGGTGTGAGTGGTGGCGTTGGCATTGTGTTGATGTGTGGAATGTTGAATAGTGTGAGTGTTTGTCTGATTCTGTGACTGATGAGTGGGTGTCGTTTTTGTAGTAGTGTTTGTCGTCTTGTGGGTGCGGGGTGGTTTAAGATGTGGAATGTTGGGCGTGTGGGGTGTGAATTTGCTCTGGCGTAGTATCTGAGTAGTGTGTATTTGCGTCGGCGGCAGAGTGTGGGGATGTTTGTGTCGATGTGTAAGTCTGTGGTGTTGGTGGTGCGATAGGCCCCAGTCACGATCCGCAAGGCAGTGTTCTGGACAGTTTGGAGTTTTTTGATTTGTTTAGAACATATATCGTCAAATAAGAATGCGTTATAGTCCAGGACTGGACGTATTAGGGAAGTATATAACTGGAGGAGAGTGGAACGGTCTGCGCCCCACTCTCGTCCAGCCAATGACTTCATAATATGAATTCGCCGCGTACATCTCTGCACTAAATCATTAAAGTGTGGAATGAACGAAAGACGAGTGTCTAACGTTATTCCCAGGTACTTGAATGATTTGACGAAAGGGCTATTTTGATTGTTATATTTTAACGGAATGTAGGGTTCCACATATGCAGGTTTTTTCGAAAAGATGAGGGATGCCGATTTACTTGGTGAAATTTCCAGACCCCATAGGTCGCACCATACCTTTATATCAATAAGTACTAGTTGTACAATTTTACTAGCTTGATCGACGCTGGGGTGGGAGAACCACACCGCTAGATCATCAGCATACATTGGAAATTGGAGACCTTTGTCGATCTTATTAATATTACTGAAAATGTCGTTAATCATAATTAAAAATAGGGTCGGGGAGAGGACCGATCCCTGTGGGACACCGTGGTCCTGATTTTGATTTGGAGAATATGTGTTGCCGCACCTTACATTAAAAGTTCTTTTTTCTAAAAAGTTTTGGATAAATTTGGCGAGTCGACCTCGAATTCCGGCCTTATGGACCTTTACTAAAAGAGCAGTTTTATTGACTCTGTCAAACGCAGCTCTCAAATCAAGGAAGAGGGCAACTGTGACCTCTCTCTCTCGAAAGCCGCGCTGGACAGAGTCGATAAGACCAACTAAATTGTCCGCAGTGGAGCGACCAGGTCGAAAACCACTTTAGTGTGGGGAAAGTATATTGTTTGATTCAATGTATGTCCTGATACGTCCGTTAACCATGCGTTCGAATAGTTTACATGCACAACTAGTTAGCGAAATAGGGCGATAGCTAGCGGGAGAAGATTTAGGTTTGCGAGGTTTAAGTATAGGAATTAGCGTGCTGCTATGCCAAGATTCAGGGAAACTGCCATCAAACCACATGGTATTGAAGGCTGCTAACAAGTTAGTGAGACCAGTCTCCGTCAAGTTTTTGAAGAAGGAGTAGTCAATTTGATCTGGCCCTACAGAAGTTTTACCACATTTACCAATAGCGTATGTTAACTCTGAGTTAATGAAAAGAGAGTTATAGGTTTCTACGTTGTCAGAGTCAAAGTTAAGAGATTGAAATTGATTGTTAAGCTGGTTAATGAAGGTTGGTGTACATTGTTGTGTCGATGATATGTTAGCGTAGTGTTGAGCAAATTGTGTTGCCACCTCTAGGGGAAGCGTGTAAGATGTGTTGTGTAGTCGTAAGTGTGGGATTTTGTATGACGGTGGTCTTTTATTTGAAAATGATTTAATTAATGTCCAAATTTTTGAAAGGGAGGTAAATCGATTAAAGGTAGATGAGAATTCCTGCCAAGACTCTTTTTTTGCTTTGTCAATGATTGTTTTAGCCAGAGAGCGGGTCCTCCGTACTTCGTGTTCGTTTTCTGCAGTTATACAAGTTTGAAATTTCCGAAATGCTCTTTTCCGGAGGGCAACAGCTCTCTGACATTCTGTGTTCCACCACGGGGCAGTGCGCTGCCTCGGGTGGTGCTGTGTGTGTGTGCGTGTGTGTGGAATGTGTTGGTGAGCTGATGCGAGAATAGTGTTTAAAAATGTGTTAATGTTGGTCTGGGAGTCTGCGGGGTGACTAGTGTCAATGTGTTTTTGAAAGGAGGACCAGTCGGCTTTGCGAAGGTTCCATCTAGGCAGGGAGTACAAATTTGTCTGTCCTGAAGGGACTTGTAGTTCTAAGTGAATTGGGAAATGATCGCTAAAAAGAGCGTCAGATTGTGCGTTAAATGTAAAAAGAGACGCGATGCGTGGTGTGACGAAGGCGAGATCAATGGCGCTGCAGGTCACCTCGCCTCCTGAGTGGTGTATGTGTGTGGGTGACTGATCGTTAAGGAAGACCAAATTATGCCGGTCCAGTAAGTCCAGCATAATTTGGCCTCTGCGGGTGTCCCGGGTGCATCCCCATGTCCGACTATGCGCGTTGAAATCGCCCATAATCAGACACGGGGTGTTAATATTTGTAATAAGCTGGGAAAAGGAATCAATGTCTATGTCCTCAGTCGGACGAAAATAAATAGAGATTAAAGTAAGTTCTAGCTGGGCGATTTTAATATTAACGCCGACTGCGTCTAAGGTTGTTTGAAGGTCGATTTGGTGATGCAAAAGTTGGTTTGAAATAAGCAAAGCCGAGCCGCCTCGGCGCGGTGATGCGTTTACGTTATTTGTATAAAGGCTACAACCCGATATTTTGAAAGTGTAATTATTAAAGTCGGCGTCAATAAAGTGGTTTTCCTGAACGGCGGCTACTAACGGATTATTATTTAAGATATAATGTTTGAATTGCCCCCAATGGAATATTAATGATCTAACATTCCATTGGAGGACGAATTCTGATTGTTTGTTATTCATCGTGAGTTACTTTCCAGACCACGCCTCGCGGTCGCCCGTGTACGCCTGCAGTGGGAGCGGGAGCGGGGGCGGCTCGACCTATCTGTAGGGAGCTGGGCAGGGCGGAAGGGCTGGAAGCCTGAGTTGCTTTCCTCTGAGAGCAGGGGAGGGGGGAGGAGGGGCGGGAGGGCGGGGAGATGGAGCGGCTGGAGGGCGGGGAGAGGGAGCGGCGGGAGGGCGGGGAGCGGGAGGGGCGAGACTGGGTGTGGTGGCTGGTCACGCGGCGGGTGACGGCCCGGATGAGAGGTGTCCGACTCGCCTGCGGACGAGTCGTCGGAGTCTTCCTCCGTGGACGACCCCGAGGTCTGGGGACCTGAGTCCCGGGACCCGGCTGGGGACTCCGCCAGATGTTCGGCGGGGGTGGGCGTGGGTGCCACTGGGGCACGGCCAGAGTCCGTGTGGGACTTGGCTTGGGAGGGGCAGGACACTGGGTCTGCCTTTGGCGGCCGCTCGCGGGGGCGCTCTGCCTGAGCAGCCGGCGGCACCGGTGGGGAGGACCCGCGTGGGGTCCGACGGGGAGAGGGCGTGGTTCGGGTGGGAGTGATGCGGGTCGGGGTTGGCAGCAGCGGCCATACGCTGGGGGCCAGTGCTGGGATGGGAGGCGGCGCGATCGGGGTCGCCCGTCGGGCCTTGGCCTCATCGACCACTGCCTGTCGGGCGGGCAGTCCCGGGACCACGCGGCGTGGGGTCCGCCGCACGACACGCAGCGCATCGCTGCGGTGTCGCCACCGTCGCAGTGGGCTGTCTCGTGAGACGAGGCGCACTTCCCGTGCCCGAAGCGCCAGCAGTATCGGCACTGCTGGGGCCCTGGGGTCCACTCTTTTACTGCGGCTCTGATGTAGCCGCAGTAAATTTGGTCAGGCAGGTCATGCTCCCGGAACCGGAGCCTGACCATCGGATTCGGTCCCGGCTTCTGGGACCTCATCCTTACGACCTCTGTGACCCGTTGGGTCACAAGCTCCTGCAGGAGCACGGCCTCGGTAAGGCCGTTTACGTCGGGGCAGTAGATGTAACCCAGGCAGGAGTTCATCCTGTCGGGGGCAGACACCTCACAGGCCACGTCCAGAAAGGACGTTAGGCCTATGACCCGCTCTGTCTGCTGGTCAGACAGTGTCTGTACCAGCAGGCCGCCGTTATGGATGGTTTTGGCGAAAGCCACCTCTCCGCAGAGGGTGACCAGCCGTCGGCGGATCGCGAATGGGTTCGCGTGGCGGAAGCTCACTCCGTCCAGCCTTTGGATGAGAAGGAGAGCCGGTCCGTCCGGTGGAGAGGTGTCTGGCGGGAGCCAGGCACCGGGACGGTCAGGGCGTGGCTCCTGATGGAGCCGGGGGATCGGGGACGCGCGCCGGTACAGGAGCGGGACCCCTGAGGGGGGTCGGGAGGGTCGGGAGGACGGCGAGAGCCAGGCCCCTGGACGGGGCGGGCGGGGCCCCTGAGGGGGGGCTGGGAGGGGAGACTCCTGAGGGGGGAAGGGAGGACGGCGAGAGCCAGGCCCCTGGACGGGGCGGGCGGGGCCCCTGAGGGGGGCTGGGAGGGGGGACCTCTGAGGGGGGTCGGGAGGGTCGGGGGGACGGGAGCCCGGCGAGAGCCAGGCCCCTGGACGGGGCCCCTGAGGGGGGCTGGGAGGGGGACCGTCCAGGGGGGCACGCGGTCGCGCGCCGGGAAACCCCGGAGGGGGTCGGGCGGGTCGGGGGGACGGAGGGGCGGGGGGGGGGGGGGGGGGGGGGGGGGGGGTCGCCATGACCAGGGGAGAGGTGTTGGAGGGAACTACGTTAAATTTGGCCCACACGGCAGAACGTGTTGCCAACTGCAAATTAACTTCCAATACTGGAGGGGACCTAAGCCGTGGAGGAGGCCTATTGCCAATAACAAAAATTGTATCTAAAGAATCTACCTACTTAAAAATATCTAAGGACTACCTATCTAAGGGTCTACAACCCTGCCACACGCACGTGGTCAGGGTTCCGCACCCGGAAGCAGTGGAGGGCTGGAGAAGGCTGGCTGGTAGGCGTCCAAGGTCCGATGTCGATGAAAGGATGTTCTGTCACTTTTTTTTCTTTCCCGGAACGGCCTATAGCCATTTTCCGGGGAGGGGCAATGCCCTCTGGCAATTTGCCAGGCAAAAAACTACGTTAACCGGTTTATGTGGACCCGGAGCAAACTAGGGACTAGGGCAGCTATTTTACGTTACTAGTTACGTTAACCGGTTTATTTGTACCCGGAAAAATTATTTGTTCAAAGTAAATATAATATCTAACATTACGTTAAGTATTTCGTTCAAGGTCAAATATAATATCTAGCATTACGTTAAGTATTTCGTTCAAGGTCAAAAATAAGTAAAACACGAGACACACATACATACATATTTTTATTACATACACTTGAACAGTGTCAGTGTTGGTGGAGCCGTGGGGGTGCCGTCATTGCAACAACGGGAGACTGTTGCCAGTCTCCCTGGCTCCGGCGCCTCGGCGAGACCTGGTTGTGGGGTGTATTTAGCTGGGCGAAAAGTCCTGAATAATACAAAACCCAGCGTCTAAGGCAAAGGGAAAAAAACCTGCGCGGTGGGCCAAAAATGCGCAAGGCCAAAAATCCCTGTTATATTTGTTTAGCTAAACGTGTTTGGTAGAGATAATCTAAGAGGGGACCTATCAATTCAGGATAACTATCACCTAACAGTGTAAAACAGTTTGACGGGGTGGATACTGCACCGCAGCGCAGCGGACACCGCACCGCAGCGCAGTGGGGTGAGCACCGCACCGCAGCGCAGCGGCCACCGCACCGCAGCGCAGCATCGGCATCTGTGATCAGGGGCGGGTGTTCATCAATGCGCCGCCAACGCAAAACCGCTCATCAACCATCGGCGTCCCATCGCAGAAATCCCCCGCCAAATCAGCCACGCAACGAACAGCCACGCACAGAACCCTTCGCCGCGCGGCCGATCCAGCAGGGGGCCCCCGCAACAAGACACCGGCAGCCAACACGCAACCCCACGTCGGCAGCAACATGATTTAACATACTGCACCGCAGCGCAGCAAACACCACACCGCAGCGCAGTGGAGTGAGCACCGCACCGCAGCGCAGCGGCCACCGCACCGCAGCGCAGCATCGGCATCTGTTATCAGGGGCGGGTGTTCAACTACTCGGCTTTGGCAAGAGCGGAGTAGAGGGGAGAGGAGGGTTGGGAGGAGCATTACGTTAAGAAATGAACAACGAATTCCAATGGAACCTTTCGTTGCGCGACTGATTTGGCAGGGAATCATGCCGCCGCCAACGCAAAACCGCACATCAACCATCGGCGTCCCATCGCAGAAATCCCCCGCCAAATCAGCCACGCAACGAATAGAACCCTTCGCCGCGCGGCCGATCCAGCAGGGGGCCCCCGCAACAAGACACCGGCAGCCAACACGCAACCCCGCGTCGGCAGCAACATGATTTAACATACTGCACCGCAGCGCAGCGGACACCGCACCGCAGCGCACACTGCACCGCAGCGCAGCGGCCACCGCACCGCGGCGCAGCATCAGCGTCCGTGATCAGGGGCGGGTGTTCAATTACTCGGCTTTGGCAAGAGCGGAGTAGAGGGGAGAGGAGGGTTGGGAGGAGCATTACGTTAAGAAATGAACAACGAATTCCAATGGAACCTTTCGTTGCGCGACTGATTTGGCAGGGAATCATGCCGCCGCCAACGCAAAACCGCACATCAACCATCGGCGTCCCATCGCAGAAATCCCCCGCCAAATCAGCCACGCAACGAATAGAACCCTTCGCCGCGCGGCCGATCCAGCAGAGGACCCCCGCAACAAGACACCGGCAGCCAACACGCAACCCCACGTCGGCAGCAACGTGATTTAACATAATTTAACATGCTGCACCGCAGCGCAGCGGACACTGCACCGCAGCGCAGCAGCCACCGCTCCGCGGCGCAGCATCGGCGTGTGATCTGGGCGGGTGTTCAATTACTCGGCTCTGTCAAGAGCGGAGTAAAGGGGAGAGGAGGGTTGGGAGGAGCGTTACGTTAAGAAATGAACAACGAATTCCAATGGAACCTTTCGTTGCGCGACCGATTTGGCAGGGAATCATGCCGCCGCCAACGCAAAATCGCACATCAACCATCGGCGTCCCATCGCAGAAATCCCCCGCCAAATCAGCCACGCAACGAATAGAACCCTTCGTCGCGCGGCCGATCCAGCAGGGGGCCCCCGCAACAAGACACCGGCAGCCAACACGCAACTCCCACGTCAGCAGCAACATGATTTAACAGTTAGTCAGAAAGTTATTTCTGACTGGTTTGGCAGGGAATCATGCCGCCGCCAACGCAAAACCGCACATCAACCATCGGCGTCCCATCGCAGAAATCCCCCGCCAAATCAGCCACGCAACGAATAGAACCCTTCGCCGCGCGGCCGACCCAGCAGGGGACCCCCACAACAAGACACCGGCAGTCAACACGCAACTCCCACGTCAGCAGCAGCACGATTTAACAGTTAGTCAGAAATAACTTAATGAAGTATTTTATTTTGTGAATTGTCTTAAGTTGCGGCGGTAGCGGTTTCGCTCAGAAGAGTTGGGGGGGGGAGGCACTCTCCCGTCTCTTTGGCCTCTTCGACCTTGAAGGCTTGTCAGGGCGGGGGAGTGGCCGGGGTGGGAGGGAGGGGGTCGGACTCTCTTCAGGGAGACGGGGAGGGGGAGGGGGGGAGCGGGCGGGCGGGGAGCTGGGGCGGGAGGGCGGGGACTGGGCGGGGTTGCGGGCGACTTTCCGGGAGACGGCTCTCATGAGAGAGTCGTCCGAGGAGGGGAGGTCCTCCGAGAATCGGCTCTCCGCTGGTGCTGAGGAGGCCGGGGAGGCGGGGCCTGAGTCGGTGTTCGACTCGGCTGGTTGGGCTGGGGAGCGCGGTGCCGGTGGATCAGCGGCAACGGCGCCTTCGAGGTCCGACAGAGATGCCTCGGGGAGCTGGGGTGGTGGTCGGGGGGTCTGTCGGTTGGGGGGTCTGGCGGGAGGCCGGTGGGGTGGGGGAGGTTCTGGGAGGGGGGAGGGGCGGCCAAGCGCCGGGGGCGAGACCTGGGCTGAGAGACGAGGAGGGCGGGGCGTCCGGTGGGCGCCGACTGTCGCCGCGCTTCAAGCGCTCCGCCTCGCGAGCGAGGCCCCAGGCCCTACACCGGCGGTCCCAGGCCGGGTGGGCCTGGTCGCACGTGGCGCAGCGTGCTGCGCGCGTGCACCCTTCGGTGCCGTGCTCGCCAGCGCACCGACCACAGGTGGCGGTGCGCACCCGGCAGGTCCACTTGAGGTGGCCGTAGTGCCAGCACTGCTGACACTGCCGGGGGGGGGGGGGCGGGATCCACTCCCTGACGGGGGCAGCCACGTACCCACAGTGGATGTGGGTAGGCAGCTCCTTGCCTCGGAAGCGGAGCCGAATCAGCGGGTTGGGCTGATCGGGTCGCCGCTTCGATGGCGACAGGCGAGTCACCTCGCACACCCCTTGGTGTGCGAGTTCCCGGAGGAGGTCGTCCTCCGAGAGCTCGGCCGCGTCTGGGCACCATGCCAGACCCTCCACGGAGTTGAGGTGCGCCGGGGCCTCCACAGCGACCTTCACTCCGATGAAGGTGGTCCGTCCCATGACACTGACGTTCTGTTGGGACGTCAGTGTCTCGATCAGGAGTGCTCCTGACCGAATGGGTTTTGCGCTGGCTACGTCGCCACAGATGGCGACCAGCCAGCGCCGGACCAGGAACGGGTTGACATTCCTAAATGGAATGCCATCCGCTCGCCACATAAGGAGGCAAGCGGGCCCGTCCGGGGGGTGGGGTCGGGGGGGAGCCGTGCTCCGGGTCGGACCCTGGGAGGCCCCTGAGGGGAGCGGGGAGTGGATCCGACCGGGGAGGTGCGACGTCGCGCACCGGGGGGGGGGACCCCAGAGGGTGGTCGGGCGGGTCGGGGGGACGGAGGGGCGGGGGGGTCGCCATGACCGGAGGAGGGAGGGGAAAGTTAAAACAGGAACCTAAGTTTTACGTTAATTTGCCACACACGACAGAACGTGTTGGCAACTGCAACTGCAAGTTAACTCAAAGACTGGAGGGGAACTAGACCGTGGAGGAGGCCTATTGCCAATCTAATGATTCTGCCTACTTAAAAATATATAAGAGGCTACCTATCTAAGGGTCTAACGACCCTGCCACATGCACGTGGACAGGGTCCCGCACCCGGAAGCGGTGGAGGGCTGGAGAAGGCTGTCTGGAAGGCGTCCGTGGTCCGATGTCGATGAAAGGATGTCTGTCACCCCCTGAGTCACGAGCTGGCCTGTTCGGCATCTAATAATATTCGACTGCGCATGCGCAGTAAGGCGCACTGAGCCTGGGCGGAGGCTAACTGGCGAATGACGTCAGAAACTATGACATCATTTCCCGTCATGCTACTCAGAATGTCTAAGCCAAAAAATAAAAATAAAAAAATAAATAAATATGGATGTGCCCGATTTCGGAATACAATTTAGAGTTTCGACGATATTCGCGCCGGCGACAAAATAAGCGGGCACATATCGCGAAAACTGGTGGATTTTGAGAAAATGAAGATGAAGCAACTCACCTCATCGGCAGATGATCACGGTCTTCGTTGACGTCATTCATGACAACGTCATCATCGCTACTTTCTTGGTCTTCCATGAGAGTAGCCTGCTGCCTACTTTTGAGCGATTTATAATTCTTCCCTGATATTGGTCCGATATGAATGCCTTTTAAGTTGGCAGAATAATAATTAATTCACAACTTCACAATCATAGGCGTAGGAACGGTGACTGGGGGGCCATGGCCCCCACTTTTAGGCTGGGGGCCAACAATGATAACTGGCCCCTCACTTTTTAGCAATCTATCCCTCATTTATCACTGCTATTGGTTTGAGATAAATACCTTGAAGTTGGGAGAATAACTATTAATCCACGACCTCGCATAGGGAAGGGGCAGGGGCCATATGCCCCAATTGTTAGCCTGGGACCCCAAACAATGATAACTAGCCCCTCACTTTTGAGCGATTTCACCTTCTTCGATCACTGATATTGGTTCGAGATGAATGCCTTAAAGCTGGGAGAATAATTATTGGTTTACACCCTCACAATCATAGGCGTAGGGAAGGGGGGGGGGCGGTGACATATGCCCCACTTTTTAGCCTGGGGGTCCAACAATGATAACTGGCCCCTCACTTTTGAGCGATTTCACCCTCTTCAATCACTGATATTTGTTCGAGATAAATGCTTTAAAGCTGGGATAATAACAATGATTTCATAACCCCGCAATGCCATAAGCATACCTAAGAACCGGGGGCCCAGGGAGGCCAGGGCCCACCGTTTTAGGTCGAGGGAGCTAACAATGTTAGCTGCATCCCCACTTTTGAGCGATTGCTCCCTCTTACATCGTTGATGTTGATTCGGTATGGGTGCCTTAAAGTTGTTATGACACCTAATTTTCAACCCCCAATATTAAAGCTCATAGACGTAAAAACTGGCGCCAGGGGACCAAGGACCCACTTTTTAGACTGGCGCCAACGATATTAACTGGTCTCCCTACTTTGAGCGATTTTCCCTCTTCAATCACTCGGATTGGTTCGGGCTTTAAAGTTCGGAGAAAACTTTGATTTCACAAACCCACAATAACAACCAATAGGCGTAGGCGGCGGGGGCTGGATGGCAGATGGCTATGTCACATTTTTGTTTTCAGCTGTGGGGAAGTAATTCCATCTGCTCCTCCCCCCCCCCATTTGATCGATTTATCCCTCTTCAATCCCTGGTATCAGTTCGATAGGTTCGAGCTTTAAAGTTTGAAAAATAACATTTAATTCACAACCCCACACATGCGTAGGCACAGGTGGGACCACCGGCCAGGGAGGAATGGCCCCCACTTCTAGGCTTGGGGATCCTTTTGAGCCGTTTCTCCCTCTTCGGTCGCTGCAGTATTGGTTCAATATCCGCCCGACCGAGTGAAGTCCACCCCGTAGCTCAGTCGGGAGAGCGCTCGACTACAGAATGATCTGCCCCCCCCCCCTCGGCAACGTGGGTTCGAGTGGCTTCGGCGCTCGATATTTTGGTTCTGGTGGGGATGACCTGTGGCAGGTGGCAGCGGCCGCATTCAAGGTCAGAAGAAGCCAGTGGGCCGGGCGGCATATTTGGAAATGTCGAGTACAAAATCAAGACCTATCATACTCAGAGAGCCATAAATCAGTCAAAAATATAGACATGGCTTTGAAATTCGGTTTGGGCATCGTCCATACATCGTTCTATAATACAATTTAAAAATAATACAATTACAATTGTGTACTATGTTAAAAAAGTGATTTTTTTTTATCTCCACAAAATCACAATTTTCAAACATATAAAAAAAACGGAATATATATTGGAGAACCAAGTATGGACGATGCCCAAACTAAATTACAAAGCAATATTTATATTTTTGACTTGCGCATAGCTCCCTAAGTATGATAGGTCTGAATTTTGTATCCGACATATCCAAATATGCGGCAGGACGAACTTTTGCCTTTACCAACCCTTTAGATCCATCCACTTTTGGGTGATTAATCCCTCTACGATCGCTCGTATTGATTCAATATAATTACTTAACACGCGCCCTGGAGGGCCTCTGATAATTACGCGCCCTGGAGGGCCTCTGATAATTACACGCCCTGGAGGGGGGGGGGGGCGGATTTCGCCCCCCCCTATGATCTCGAAAACCACGCAACGTAGCGACAAGCGGGAAACGACGTTAGATAGCTCGAGACAAGCTCTTTCGAAAGTATTTCGTTTTTTTTCAGGTCAATATTGAGGTCACCAGAGGTCATCAAGGGTCAGATTTTCAAGTTTTCAAGACTTCGGTTCGAACACTCCCAAATATCTCGGGAACTATGATAGTTAGCAGCAAACGGAAAAAAGCAATCGCAAGTCATTGAAAAATGCAATCGACATAGGTGTCCTCATATTTGAGCTCAGGTCAATAGTTTAGGCTCCAGAGGTCACCGAATGTCAAAAAGGTGATTTTGTTTTAAAAACTGTTTTCCCCAAATAACCTTTTACCTAATAAAGATAAAGCAATAATGTTTACGCCATCGCGTGAATCTTGTCAGGGCGCTTCGAATCATATTCATGGTGACCGGGTTAGGCCAACTGAGAAATTTGACCTCAGGTCAAGGTCAAGTGGTGACCCAAGTTGGTCATGTTGCATATTGGGAGACGTGTCTCGACGAGACAAACATATTGGTACCGTCTTCTCTTCTCTATCTTCATTATGTCGATAGTTATTGATAAAACCGTGTAGGCGGTCGCAAAATTGACCTGGCCTTAGGTCACCGATATTAGAAATCCGAGATAAACAAATTGTTGGTATCTATGACCTTATGAAGTCCTGCAAGATTGAAACCGATCGGCGTAAAACTGTGGCTGTGGTACTACTGCAAACGTTTTGGAGTTGAGGTCATCACGTGACCTGGTCTGGTGACCTGACCTGAGATGACCTGAGGCCAAGAATTTTATATAATGCGGGAAGTTCATTTCTAAACAGGTATACAAAAAACGGCGGCGCTGCGCGCCGCCGTTTTTGCGCTATCCTCGAAAAACCGGAGGGGTGGGCGGATTTCGCCCCCTCCAGGGCGCGTGTTAACTCGCGCCCCGCTGAGGGAGGCAGAATCTGTCCCCTTCTCGAATTTTCTCAATAACTTAGAAACTGTTTGAGAGATCAACGCCAAACTTTGTGCTGTTTATGCTACATCAATTTCATATATTCCTTTCAAAAGTTCATGAAGTCGGTCTAGCACTTTGGGAGATAATTACATTTTAGTGATGCCATGTCACGCCGTTTTTGGTGAAATAACGATAAATGTTTGCAAATTAGTATAAATCGAGTTTTGCAGCAAATTGCAAATACAAGGCGCCAAAGAAAAGGAAATGGCATTCTCTTGAAAATGTGGCTATCAGATTTGTGAAATTGTGAGTTTTTGCCCACAAATAATATAAAACCAATTTGGGGGAAGTTCCACAATATCAAAATTTTCAAAAGTATTAAAATAACGGAATATATATTTGAGGACCAAGCGTAGAAAACACCCAAGTCTAATTTCATACAAATTGGTCATATTTAATTCACTTATGACTCCCCACGTATGACTAATTTGCCAATGTCTCGTACCTATGTTTTCGATGCGTCTTATTGCGAACTTTCAATTGCCGCCTTGCGCGTCTCGCTGCGATTATTAGTCGCAATACAACGAGTGGAGGCAGAATCTGTCCCCATGTGTTCGGCTGAAGACCCCAGCGGAGCGCGGGTTAACAGTTGTCAGAAACACTGAATTCACAACCCTGAATTGCCATGACCTATTTTGGATACTCGTCAATCACTTAGCCGGATATTTTTTTTTAATAAATGTATTCCTAATATTTGAATGGATGGATTTATGGGATCACAACCCTAACTAAGCTGGTAAGCTTGTGTAGCAATTAAGCAGAGCTTGTTGCGTGGGGGCCCTGGACCCCTACCACCCGATGACGTACTTCCATTTTTCAACGGCAGAATTCAGTGGCGAATGTTTAACGTGCTCGAAGTTGGAACATTGTCCGCCCAACTCCTGATTTAATCTTCTGACCTGTTTGCGGCCGCTGCCACCGACCGCAGGTCATCCCGGTCAGGAGCGAATATCGAGCGCAGAAGCGACTCGAACCCACCTTGCCAGGGTGGACGAATGTCCAGCCCGACGCTTTACCAACTGAGCTACGTGGGCGTAGATGAAGACTGTGAGGTCACCAAAAATAACTTATCACCATTTCTAAAGTTGAAATAATTTTACGGCTGGCCAGTGGCGGATCTACGTAAGGGAAAAATCAGGCAATTCCCCCCCCCCCCAAAAAAAAAAGAAGAGAAAAATCGGTAGGCAAACGTATGTTTTGCCCCCCCCCCCCCCCCCGTTCTGGGAGGTTGTGACTTTTGTTCCGGGAAGTCATATACCCCCCCCCCCTGTCAACGACTCTTCTCTTTCGTGCTGGCGACCCGATGCCACCCCCCCCCCCCCCGGTCAACAACTTTTCGCTGACGAAACGGAACAAAATTTCCCCTCCCAAAACAAAACTTGAAACCTAGACCCGCCACTGAGCCATTTTCCGCCATTTTCAAAACGTTCCTACGCCTATGCCAAAAACGGATCCTGGGATCCGATCGCTGGGATCCTGAGGATTTGACGTCGTGGCTGAAATGGAGTGGCATCTTCTCAAAAGAGCATACTAATGTACATACTCGTACACTGCCCGAGATGTTGATCAGTGCATTGCGCTGACGAACGACTAGATAACGTGATTTTAAAGCCTTAAATAATTAAAATGGGAGGGAATGTCTTCTAATGTAATGTAATTGTGTCACTTAAGACAGAGCAAAATGTATCCAATGCCAGCAATATTGCCTGCTGTTCCATAAAATGAACTCTTGTGTGTTATACGTGCCCATAAAATTACAAACGTTTAAGGTCAATATCGACCAACGTAAAAAAAATGGGGAAATCATGAGCAAAACCTTCAACAGTGATAAACCCTCTAATCATCAAATCATAAAAAAAGGTTAAATTTGTGAGCTGCCTGATGACGTTCTAAATTTATGTGCTATAATGATGGTTGGGATTCTGGTTTTGGCGTTCAACACAACAGCGGTTAAATTTCAGCAAAGGGCCTATATGTGCCTGTTGAGCTCCATTTCTTCATTCAGCCGCCAAACAATGACACCGCATAAATCCCCGCGAAAGCCAATACAAGTGGCCTGCTTCAATATTGTCATCAATATTGGTTATATCTGGCCGTTTGAATATATGTATCAATTTGGATCGCATAACCATTTTACATTTCCACATTACCACATTACATTTTACATAATGAAATATGTTCGTGGTCTAAACACATGAGCACAAGGTGAGTACAAGACAAGGTGAGTGCAAGAGTATCCCCCCCCCTATCTAGAAAACCACGCAACGTAGCGGGCAAGCAAAGCAAGGTGTTCGATGGCTCGTGACTAGATCCGTCGAAAGTATTTGGTCCTGTTTCAGGTCAGGTCAATATTGAAGTCATCAGCGGTCACCAAAGATCACATTTCGGCTAGATATAGGTGTCCTTTATAAAAGCCGTCTAATCTCCAGAACTAAGAACAGAACTAAGACCTGGCGATGCGCAAATAAAAACGCTGGAAAGATAAATTAATTGTGTAGTCAACAATATTTCATCAGATTTGACCCCAGGTCAATACTTAGGTCATGAGAGGCCATTTAAGATGAAGTATTCTAAAATTCGTGTAGCAGTTCTCTGGGAATAACTATCAACAGAAGCATGATCACGCTATGCGGCTTACGCCGTTGTGTTTGTCTAGCCGAGCCACGTCACATGATATACAGCGTGACCTAATTAGGTCAAATTCACAAACTGATCTACCCTGAGGTCAAGTAAAGTCAGGTCAAGGTCACATTGCATACCCATCGATGCGTCTCGACGACCAAACACAATGGTGAAACCTTATTGCTCTATCTTGATACGGTGATTTATTATTATTAGTTATTAAATAAAAACTACGAGTGACCTCGAGGCCACCAGAGTTGACCTCGTAGAGATCAGGGGACACAAATGTCGGATGACTATTTCCAGCTGGCACAATAATGGTGGGTCTGGAGGAAAATGAGCAAATATGCAAATAGCAAGGTGAGTACAATTAGCAAATAGATAGCAAATATATCCATTTCCTTTAGATTTAGACAAATTTGCATATTTCCTGTTGGCTTAGGTCACACAATTTCCCTGACCAAAGGTAACAGCTACAAACAAAAATACGAGACTGTAGATGTAGGTACTCAGGATCTGATTAAATACTGTGAGCTCAAAACGATTGGGCAAACACTGTTTTTTTCCGGTTTTTTTTTCGTTTGTCCCACCGAAGGGCTAATTTATTCACAAAAATAAACACATCAATACAAACAGCACTGCACATTGTCGCACTGACATGGTCATGCATCATACAGCCGTCTCGCTACGGCTTACATCTCATCACTCTGGCTCACACCACTGTAGCCTGCCTAGACAATAAACTTGTCGCTTACATCGCAGTCCAGTACATGTGCAAATGAGGCGTGCGCGCGCGCGTGCGCGTGTGTGTGTGTTCATGTGCATTGGCGTCAGCCACGAGTGCGTAACGCATTTAATAATTTATTACTTACGAGAGCATAACCTTTAATGTTTTCCATTTATTTTCAAAACTCTCTATCTTGTCTTTCAGTCTGCTGGCAAGCTGTTCTTTTTGTGCTTCAATTTTAAATAAATTTATCATATGAGTGGTTTCAGGTTTTTACCGGCGTTGCGGGATTGCGGCGTTGCGGGAAATGTGACCACACTCAATCTGTTTGTACAGCTGACGGGCGTGGAAACCGTCACCTTTCCCGATCCCTACCTAATCCTATCGGTGTCTTCCAAGGATCCTCACTTGGCCCGCTCCTATTCCAGATTTTCGCCAACGATCTTTCCCTGTTCGCACCACAGGCGCACGTGGTGCAGTACGCTGACGATACCCAAATTCTGGTCTCAGGCAAAAAGGATCTCTTCCTCAGCTCATTGCTACCATGGGACAGGCTTTAGCATCTCTCGATGCCTGGTTCCATTCCCATGGTTTGAAAGTAAATACCGGGAAACAGAACTCATGGTCTGTGGTTCTCGTCAGAATTGTCGCGGCATGGCCCCGACCACTATTCGGTTCCTCGAGGACATAGTGCGTGAGAGCCCCACGGTGAAGAACCTTGGCGTACTGTTCGACAAGAACCTCTCGTGGGACTCACACGTATCTGCCCTCGTCAAAACATGTAACGGTATCCTCATCGGCCTGACCCACGTGCGTCATCAGATCCCTTCGTCACTTCTTCCTATCATAGTCGACGCCCTTGTCGTCTCGCACGTCCGATACTGTTTGACGGTGTTCGGCAACGGCTCAGAGAAAAACATGCAGCGCCTCCAAAAGATCCTCAATTTTAGCTTGCGCGCTGTCTCTGGCCGGCGTAAATTTGATCACATATCGGACGTGCGAGATGAACTGGGCTGGCTCACCGCCCGGCAGCTGTACGAACTTCAATCCTTCAATCTTCTTCACAAAATTCGCACCACCGGGGAACCACAGGCTCACGCTTCCCGGCTTTCGACAAACTCTGAGTTTCAATCTAGAAGCACACGCCAGGACGCTGATTTGGCCCTCCCGCGCGTGAGAACCGAAACCGGCAAGAGACGCTTTTTATACAGTGTAGCGCAGCGCTATAACGCGTTGCCGCCGGACCTGCGTGGGGCGTCTTTACCATCTTTTAAACGTCAGCTCGGTGATCTTTTACATGGTGTATGATGGGTGTCGTGTATGTTTATGTCGGTCGCTGTGTGAGTGTGTGTAAGATCATGGAGTGTATTTTAGTTTCTAGTATGCATGTTGCGAAGTGTCGTTTTTAACATGTCTCTACCTTTAAACCATGACGCGACACTCAGAATAGCCGTTTTATGCAGCAGAGTGTTTTTACTTTCAATGCATACATACATACATATTACTGCTTTAGCTACAGTGATTATGAGTGTTTGTAATGGATCTGTTTCTTGTGGGAAGAACCATGACCAGTGGCGTACCCAGGATTTACTCCAGGAGGGGGCAATTTTTGTTCAGGGGGGCATAAAGTACCCCCACCAAAAAACAAACTCACCGGATTTGGCCCACTATATTTTTAAAAGGGCATATTTTCACCATTTTTCTCTGAAAAATTGGAGAGAAAAAATTATTCATTTTTTCGACCAAAGGAGGCACGTAGACCTTCGGGGGGGGGGGGGTGCAATCCCCCCTCTTGTGTACGCCTATGACCATGACTGAACGTTGTGGTGAAAATGTATTTGATATTGAGTGTACAACTTTCTATCGATAGCTTGCAAAAATGTTTGAGTAACTGGACACTGACAGAATAAATTAATTATTCTTCGGTATCACGCGTACAAAATGTACAAGTGCTATTGTCGGATATTTGAATTGTATGTAATAACTTATTAGTTGTTATTATTCTACTTATTATTCTGTAATGCAGGTAAAGTAAATACACTGAATTCGTAGATTGTTTAATGTGCAACAAACTCCCTTCATGATGGAAGCCGACATCGCGTTCCCATTTTTGTTTTCGGTTTCAATGATTAATGTCACATTTTTTCCGCAATGCATTGATAAATAATGAATGGCAGTATTTTGTGATATTTGGCTTAGTGAGGAACAATTGTAACTTGAAAGGAATATTCGGCCTCTCGAAAGGCAAGCGTATTGCGTTGTTGACCTTTTGAGGCAAGCTACGTATGAATGTTTCATAGTACAGAAATGTCATTGATATTCGATATTGTACTTTGATTTCTTCTCGTGTTAGTATGTTGCCGTTTGTATCATTAAACAGATCTCCAATGAATCTTAGTCCTTGATTATCCCATTGATTGACATGTTGTAAATTTTGTGTAGTCTGAGAACCATAAATGCTCCCTTATTATGTCTTCCGGTTAGCTGTGCCGTGCTGTATGTGAGAAGCTTCAAGGGGTCTAACTGCTGTAGGTTTGCCGATTTTGTCCAATCGGCTGTGGAACTAATCGTTTTAACCATGACATTTTTAAGCTGTGTATAAAAGATGTTAAGTCAATCATTTGGAGTCCATGAAATTCAAGTTTCTGAATTATTTTCGTTCTTTTAATGCGATATGGTTTGTTATTCCATAGAAAACCGTATAGAATTTGTTCAATCTTTGTAATGTAAACTTGTGAGGGATTCGGTAAAGCCATATATGCACGAGTTTGGACAGCAGCAACGATGTTATCACCGTTATTTTTCCAATAGGTGTAATATGACGTCTCTTCAACTGTGCGATCTCGTTCTCAAGAAGGATGAGCTTTCTTTCTAAATTGTTTTCCGTGATGTTGTTGATACTACGCTTAAAATATATTCCAAGAATTTTAATTTCATTTACCCATTTAATTGTATTCACTAAGATATTATTAGAATGCTCTGGTGTGTTCAGTAAGCCGAGTGCCAGACATGAAGTTTTCTCTCAATTGAGCTTAAGTTCCGATTGTGCAGCAAATTTTGCGAGCTCCTCTGTAGCCCCTATTAAGGAATGCTCAGAACTGTCTAAGAACAATATTGTATCGTCTGCGTATTGACTGATGCGTACTTCTGTGTTAGCACTAAGATGGATACTCGTTAGTTTATGTGAAGTTGCTATTTGTTTTGCTAGGATCAGAACGGCTATATTGAAGAGATATCCTGAGACAGGATCGCCTTGCCTTATACCTCTATGTAGGTATATTATTTCACCTAAAAGGCCATTTATTAGGATACGGGGGAGAAATTTTGTTTGTTTAAGTACATTATGTTAATTATCTCACCTAAAAAGCCATTTATTAGGATACGGGAGAAATTTTGTTTGTTTAAGTATATTATGTTTACATTATGCTAATTATTCCTATGAAGTGATTTCCGAAATTCAGTTCTTCTATAACTGCTCTCACGTACGACCATGATACCGTTTCAAAAGCAGCTTCAAAATCTGCGGCCATTATTACACCTGCTTGATTAGTCTTACTTATGTGTGCTATTACATCGTACACTATAGACGACTGTTCTCGCCAATATATCTTCCTTTGATATTAGCTGACTGCGATGAAATAATGATATGATCGACGACTTTCTCAAATCTGTTAGCGATGGCAGTTTAAATAATTTTGTAATCAACATTTAGAAGCGAAATCGGACGCTATCCTTTGAGTGAGTGAGATGGTCGTCCTGCTTTCGGTATCAGTTATAATGCTTTCTCGATGTGTTGTTAGTACTTCTCGTGAAAAACTGAACTTTAAAGCGCGGTGCAAGAAAATACCCAACTGTTTCCAAAAGCAACGGAAGAAATCTACTGAAAATCCATTACTACCTGGTGTTTTGCCTTTCTTCATGTCTTGTAATGCTGTTGAGTTCCTGGAGGGTGAGTTCTGCATCTAACGTGTCGTTTTCGTCTTCGGTCAATTTTTCTGTAATGTTACTTCTAATAAAATCTAAGTCAAAATCAACAGCGTTCTGAACAGAGTATTTCTCCTGAACAGTCTTAGTGAACAGCGACAAAATCGCGTCTGATTTAGTTATTGTTTGGCCTTCATTCTGTAAATATTGTATGGATTTTTTGGCAACGTTTCTTTTTTCCAACGATACAAAATATTTGGAACTTCTTTCGCCTTCTTCATGCCACTGCGTTCTAGATCGTATGATTAAACCTTCGATATGTGGTTGCCTATGATCTTCTAGTTCTTAGCTTTACATAGGAGTTGCGCATTTGTATCACATTTATCGTTATCAAATATGTTATATGCTATTTGTACTTTATTTGTTAATTCTGTATCTTTCAATCGTCGTCGTGTACAGAGTGGCAATTACTGTCGTCCGTTACGTATTCCTCATCATATACTGGGACAGCATATTGGAATACTGTACTTTTTACGGTTGTTTTGATTATGTTTATGTATTCAGAATCTCCCAAGACGGATTCGTTAAATTTCCAGATTCCCGGACCTTTTTCTACCTCTGTTAGTTGCATTTTCATTACTACTAAACAGTGATCTGTCCTATAACCTGGCTTGATTGTGACGTCCCGCACAGAAGATATCAGCTGGGCGTTTACAAAGAGCATGTCTAATCTGCCGCATTTGAGAGGATTATTTCGCGTCCAAGTATATTATAATTTCTCCGGGTTCCTTAATCTCCAGATATCAAAAAGTGCGTTGTCATTTATGAAGTTAATGAATCCTCGTTTTGCGTTTGTATTATATTCACGAGCGTAATTGAAAGAATCAACATTAGGGTGGATAACCAATTTAAATCTCCACCTATAATCGTGTGATCGGTGTTGAAAGACTGAATAAATCTTAAGTGTGCGGTAGGATTCTGGATCATCTTCATTCGGCCCATAAACATTAGCCAATAAGTATGTCTGTGTACCTAACTTACAAATGACGATTATTAAGTTTCCGCAATCAGCATGTTTAACCAGAATTAGTTCGTGCTGTAGTTAATGTTTCAACATGATACTAACTCCTCGGCTACGATTTGTGTGGTATGAATGAAAACTTTTCCCTTTCCACAAACTGTTAAAGCATTGAAATGAATTTTGGGTAAGATGAGTATCCTGAAGAAACAAAACATCATAGTCCTTATTTCTCAAGAAATGCAAAACATCTCTGCGTTTCTTTACATCTCTTAGGCCTCTGCAATTCATAGAAGCTATAGTTAACTCAAACATTTCTGATTAAAGCGTGTGAACATCGTTCACAGAGGGAAATGGAAAACATGAAAGCAGACTGCGTCGCGAGCTCGTGACCGACGTTGTGTGTGTGGGTGTGGGTGTGGGTGTGGGTGTGTGGGTGTGTGGGTGTGTGGGTGTGTGGGTGTGTGGGTGTGTGGGTGTGTGGGTGTGTGGGTGCGTGCGTGCGTGCGTGCGTGCGTGCGTGCGTGCGTGCGTGCGTGCGTGCGTGCGTGCGTGCGTGCGGTGTGTGCGGTGTGTGCGGTGTGTGCGGTGTGTGCGGTGTGTGCGGTGTGTGCGTGCGTGCGTGCGTGCGGTGTGTGCGGTGTGTGCGGTGTGTGCGGTGTGTGCGGTGTGTGCGGTGTGTGCGGTGTGTGCGGTGTGTGCGGTGTGTGCGGTGTGTGCGGTGTGTGCGGTGTGTGCGGTGTGTGCGGTGTGTGCGGTGTGTGCGGTGTGTGCGGTGTGTGCGGTGTGTGCGGTGTGTGCGGTGTGTGCGGTGTGTGCGGTGTGTGCGGTGTGTGCGGTGTGTGCGGTGTGTGTGTGTGTGTGCGGTGTGTGTGTGTGTGTGTGTGTGTGTGTGTGCGGTGTGTGTGTGTGTGTGTGTGCGGTGTGTGTGTGTGCGGTGTGTGTGTGTGTGTGTGTGTGTGTGTGTGTGTGTGTGTGTGTGTGTGTGTGTGTGTGTGTGTGTGTGTGTGTGTGTGTGTGTGTGTGTGTGTGTGTGTGTGTGTGTGTGTGTGTGTGTGTGTGTGTGTGTGTGTGTGTGTGTGTGTGTGTGTGTGTGTGTGTGTGTGTGTGTGTGTGTGTGTGTGTGTGTGTGTGTGTGTGTGTGTGTGTGTGTGTGTGTGTGTGTGTGTGTGTGTGTGTGTGTGTGTGTGTGTGTGTGTGTGTGTGTGTGTGTGTGTGTGTGTGTGTGTGTGTGTGTGTGTGTGTGTGTGTGTGTGTGTGTGTGTGTGTGTGTGTGTGTGTGTGTGTGTGTGTGTGTGTGTGTGTGTGTGTGTGTGTGTGTGTGTGTGTGTGTGTGTGTGTGTGTGTGTGTGTGTGTGTGTGTGTGTGTGTGTGTGTGTGTGTGTGTGTGTGTGTGTGTGTGTGTGTGTGTGTGTGTGTGTGTGTGTGTGTGTGTGTGTGTGTGTGTGTGTGTGTGTGTGTGTGTGTGTGTGTGTGTGTGTGTGTGTGTGTGTGTGTGTGTGTGTGTGTGTGTGTGTGTGTGTGTGTGTGTGTGTGTGTGTGTGTGTGTGTGTGTGTGTGTGTGTGTGTGTGTGTGTGTGTGTGTGTGTGTGTGTGTGTGTGTGTGTGTGTGTGTGTGTGTGTGTGTGTGTGTGTGGGGGGGGGGGGGGGTTATAATAATATCCTCAAAAGTATACATTCCCATTCATCAGAAATTGTTGGTTATGTGGTCTGTTGTTAGCACAGGAACAACCACCTATGTCAGCGTCAAGTCCGTAAACGACGAATAATTGTACTGGTGGGGTCACAACTGGGCAGAGTGAGTGGGCACAGTCAACTCCATAAGCTACACAAATAGCAGTCATGAACATTGGCCTCAGGCGACTTCCATGGGTCGCGACGTTCTTATATAGCTCAGTGGTGGCGACGGGCGGTTGCAGCGACCTCGAACTCGGCCAATTGCTGATCACGGCCGACGACTGACCGTTTTTTTGTTTGCTTTTTATCGAAGCTCATGTGGTAACAGAGAAACGAATTTTAGCAACATACATGTCACACACGGCCTTTGTATCATTCCGTTTAACGGTTTTACTGCAATCATTTGCCCAAATAATTCCTTCAACCACTTGATATGTCCACATACAAGATGGCGAGATCACAACGGCAGCATCGAGCATATCAATAAGATCTCCCATTCACCATGAAATCGAAATTCGAGATCGGACCTAAATTTCCCTCTCATTTTTCAGACCGCTTTGATCCACACTGACTGCAATTACGACAGTCACCCTATGAGCACCATACGATGTGTGACGACGGGGAGGGCCGAGGGGTGCGAGAGAATGCGATGGGAGGGGTGCGAGAGAATGCGGTGATCACAGCCAGCCGCGCCACTGAAGCGGACAAACAGCTGGCGAGATTGGAAACCTACGACGCATTACAGCACCGGGTAGACGATCAGGAAAGAAAAACAGCACTGACAGCGCAGAGATTGACGTCTGGACGTCTCCGTTTCGCAGCCCTGGGAAATTCAAGAGACAGTTCCGTGTAATGTGGAGGCTGTCTTCGAAAGGCAGCACATACTTTACCAATCCATGAAGCTTACCGCACTGTGGATCAGCGTATTTGTGCGATTTGGACCCGAATCCGATCGCGCTCACCACATAATACAATCGGAAACCTGCGACTGAAGATAACGGGAACCACTGAACAGGGCAGATCGGATCCGATTATTCGGAGTCTTGTTCAAGGAGTCTGCGGCCGCCGCGGCCAAAAAGGCGGGGCCTAATTTGAACAACTTGAACACTTTGCGGCCGCTGATGGCGTCCGATAGATGGCGCGTGTAACGGTCGCAACGAATAGTCAATTTCATGGAAACCCTGAATGTTTTCCAAAGCCACTCAATTACATGAACATCTACGAGTCACTGCGAGTTGTCATTCTTGGTCAAACAACCACCAGTGAGCTGCGATATCAACAAAACATTGCGCAACTGTTGTCGGACGCGCGCCATTTATGTCGAATTGTTTTGCGGTTGCTCCTGAGCAACCGCGAGAGCCACAGAAAGTATGACGTCACACCTCCGGACCCAGTTCTCTGTGATTGGCGGATGATTTAGCTCCGCCCTTTTGGCCGCGGGAGCCGCGGGGGCCGCAACGACTTGAACAGCACTCGGGCACGCACATTTTCCGACAGCTTATTCAGCCGATGAAATGGGATGAAATGAAATGGTAACCAGGTCGTCGGATTGTGAATGACAGAATACTCGCCTTGCGGACAAGAGCGCCACGCCCATCCTGTGAGATTGGTTCAGGTACATACAGAACATACAGCCACGTAACAGTACAGAACTTTGTTCTGCGCTTTCAGTACAGAACATACAGCCACGTCTCGTTCCTGTGAGATTGGTTCAGGTTAGCGCTTTCAGTACAGAACATACAGCCACGTCTCGTTTGTCTTCGTCACCGTCAGCTGGCAACACAATGCACTCTATTGTGGATCAGCATTTCTGAGCCAAATGGGGAAATGGGAAATGGAACCACGAAGCTCATCGGGAATGGCATTAGCCTTCACATCGGGTTTCAGTCGGTCGATTTCAAATCATTATTCAAGCCACGTTATGGGGAGACTAGTTAGCAACTGCAGTTCAAACTAGGAGGAAATTGGAAGCGGAGAGGCACAAACCGGTCGGAGGGTCCCAGAAACGAACAAATCTTCCCCGCCCCATCCACCGTCTCCGGTGCTGCAGACGACCTGATTGCCTCCGATTGCGGAGATACGCGACCTGTATGCACCCATTTACCGACGCCACAATCGAGGAGACACACACACACACCACACGTTAATGAGAGCCTGCCGGCATCGTCAGGCATCGTCAGGTCGTCAGGTCAACACGCCGGCATCGTCAGGCATCGTCAGGTCGTCAGGTCAACACGCCGGCAGGTCAACACGCCGGCATCGTCAGGCATCGTCAGGTCGTCAGGTCAACACGCCGGCAGGTCAACACGCCGGCATCGTCAGGTGTCAGTCGGTGACGTGACCTCCGGCAGCTGACACAGCATGCACCCTGCTGCCGACTCGCAGGGCAGACAGAACGGAGGGCCAGCCACCCGGGTCGGCTGTATGTGAAGGAAGACCGCCCTAGCTGCCCGGCATTGGGAGCCAGCCGTCCAACCGGACTGTTGGGGATGACAGCCTCTGACGCCGGGGACGGCGCGTCCGCCGCGCCCGCTGTCAGGAGGTACTCTTTAATGAAGCAGCCGGCCAGCCAGTGGCCCGGCTGACTAACAATGGATGGGCCGGCGGCCGACGGACGCGGTCGATGCAGTCCATCAGGGCGCGATCGTCGGCACCCCATCCGGCCGGGCCCCGCTCGGCGATCCGCGCCCGCAGGAAGGCATCAGGGCGCGGCAGTGCGCGATCGTCGGCACCCCATCCGGCCGGGCCTCGCTCGGCGATCCGCGCCCGCAGGCAGGTGGATAGCCGCTCGCCCAGATGGGAGCCGGCCAGCTGATAGAGCGGTGCGGATAGCCGCTCGCCCAGATGGGACGCCGGTCAGCTGATAGAGCGGTGCGGATAGCCGCTCACCCAGATGGGGAGCCGGTCAGCTGATAGAGCGGTGCGGATAGCCGCTCGCCCAGATGGGAGCCGGTCAGCTGATAGAGCGGTGCGGATAGCCGCTCGCCCAGATGGGACGCCGGTCAGCTGATAAGAGTGGTGCCGCTCGCCCAGATGGGACGCCGGCCAGCTGATAGAGCGGTGCCGCTCGCCCAGATGGGACGCCGGTCAGCTGATAGAGCGGTGCCGCTCGCCCAGATCGCCCCAGATGGGACGCCGGTCAGCTGATAGAGCGGTGCCGCTCGCCCAGATGGGACGCCGGTCAGCTGATAGAGCGGTGCCGTTCGCCCAGATGGGACGCCGGTCAGCTGATAGAGCGGTGCCGCTCGCCCAGATGGGACGCCGGTCAGCTGATAGAGCGGTGCCGTTCGCCCAGATGGGACGCCGGTCAGCTGATAGAGCGGTGCGACACGCGCCCGCAGGCAGGTGGAAGCCGCTCGCCCAGATGGGGAGCCGGTCAGCTGATAGAGCGGGGCGAAACGCGCCACGACCGCTCCAAGTGGCCTCAATGGATAGCAGGTGATAGCATAAGATAGCAGGTGATGGCATAAGATAGCAGGGGATAGCATAAGATAGCAGGGGATAGCATAAGATAGCAGGGGATAGCATAAGATAGCAGGGGATAGTGATGCCATTCCGTCTCTTGCCGAAATCCAGCGTCGAGTGAAAACCAATGCAGCAGTGTCGACGATGGGTGCGTTGTGTTGGTACCTTGGCAGCATCCACCTTGGCGGTATCGAAGTTGCGGACAACGGACAACACGAACGGGTCGAATGTGGAGCGTGTTTCGGAACAGACCGATGCCAGTGAAACCGGTGCTGGGAGGTGGTGGATGTGTCGGCATGAACAGTCTAACGGTACAACAGCACCCCGTGGGGTGGCATGCCTACACCGCCAACTAAACACACTTTCAAGCTTCAAATATGTGCCACTTCATTTCAGGGAAACACTTATCGTGATCCGAGTAATTCGGTGAAGTGTTGATAATCCAGCCAGTACTGTTATAACCATATGAAAATAATAAATGATAAAACTGAACTCTGAAGTGTAAGTGCCTGTGAAGGCTCCTGCGAGGTGTGAAAAGATGAGGAACGGAGGCACATAATGCTAGAAATGGGCACATGTTTGATGGTGAACGTGATGATCAATAATTTTAATTATATAGAACGTCAATCTCAGGTAGGAAGCACAAATGACTTACACTAACAGTCGCACGCATTGCTGATGCCTACACCAGTTAACCCTAATATTGGCAGGCTCCTGGCTACCCCTATAGGCTACCCCGTCCGATTTTCAAAATTAAAACAGAGTTGTAAATATACATATTTATATATATATATATATATATATATATATATATATATATATATATATATATATATATATATATATATATATATATATATGTACGTACGTACGTACGTACGTACGTACGTACGTACGAGCTTGCCCCGTGTCAGAAACAATCATGGGAAACGACGATTTGTGTACCGAGCTGCTGAGCTGTATAACCGACTCGTGATCGCCAATGGGCACTCTGGCCTGGCTATGCCACCGTTCAAGACCAATATTCGTGACTTGCTACTTGCATGATTTGTCCATTGTAAATATTTGTGTATTTTTTTTGTCTTCTTTTTTAGACGTATTAAGGTTGATTTGTCAACTGTCTGATCGTGTTCGATGGTCGTGGAATAACCCTGTCACAGTGGAACGACCTGATTATGTGAAATAAATAATATGTACACACACACACACACACACACACACACACACACAACACACACAAACACACACACACACACACACACACACACACACACACACACACACACACACACACACACACACACACACACACACACACACACACACACACACACACACACACACACACACACACACACACACACACACACACACACACACACACACACACACACACACACACACACACACACACACACACACACACACACACACACACACACACACACACACACACACACACACACACACACACACACACACACACACACACACACACACACACACACACACACACACACACACACACACACACACACACACACACACACACACACACACACACACACACACACACACACACACACACACACACACACACACACACACACACACACACACACACACACACACACACACACACACACACACACACACACACACACACACACACACACACACACACACACACACACACACACACACACACACACACACACACACACACACACACACACACACACACACACACACACACACACACACACACACACACACACACACACACACACACACACACACACACACACACACACACACACACACACACACACACACACACACACACACACACACACACACACACACACACACACACACACACACACACACACACAGACAAGACAAGACAGACAGACAGACAGACAGACAGACAGACAGACAGACAGACAGACAGACAGACAGACAGACAGACAGACAGACAGACAGACAGACAGACAGACAGACAGACAGACAGACAGACAGACAGACAGACAGACAGACAGACAGACAGACAGACAGACAGACAGACAGACAGACAGACAGACAGACAGACAGACAGACAGACAGACAGACAGACAGACAGACAGACAGACAGACAGACAGACAGACAGACAGACAGACAGACAGACAGACAGACAGACAGACAGACAGACAGACAGACAGACAGACAGACAGACAGACAGACAGACAGACAGACAGACAGACAGACAGACAGACAGACAGACAGACAGACAGACAGACAGACAGACAGACAGACAGACAGACAGACAGACAGACAGACAGACAGACAGACAGACAGACAGACAGACAGACAGACAGACAGACAGACAGACAGACAGACAGACAGACAGACAGACAGACAGACAGACAGACAGACAGACAGACAGACAGACAGACAGACAGACAGACAGACAGACAGACAGACAGACAGACAGACAGACAGACAGACAGACAGACAGACAGACAGACAGACAGACAGACAGACAGACAGACAGACAGACAGACAGACAGACAGACAGACAGACAGACAGACAGACAGACAGACAGACAGACAGACAGACAGACAGACAGACAGACAGACAGACAGACAGACAGACAGACAGACAGACAGACAGACAGACAGACAGACAGACAGACAGACAGACAGACAGACAGACAGACAGACAGACAGACAGACAGACAGACAGACAGACAGACAGACAGACAGACAGACAGACAGACAGACAGACAGACAGACAGACAGACAGACAGACAGACAGACAGACAGACAGACAGACAGACAGACAGACAGACAGACAGACAGACAGACAGACAGACAGACAGACAGACAGACAGACAGACAGACAGACAGACAGACAGACAGACAGACAGACAGACAGACAGACAGACAGACAGACAGACAGACAGACAGACAGACAGACAGACAGACAGACAGACAGACAGACAGACAGACAGACAGACAGACAGACAGACAGACAGACAGACAGACAGACAGACAGACAGACAGACAGACAGACAGACAGACAGACAGACAGACAGACAGACAGACAGACAGACAGACAGACAGACAGACAGACAGACAGACAGACAGACAGACAGACAGACAGACAGACAGACAGACAGACAGACAGACAGACAGACAGACAGACAGACAGACAGACAGACAGACAGACAGACAGACAGACAGACAGACAGACAGACAGACAGACAGACAGACAGACAGACAGACAGACAGACAGACAGACAGACAGACAGACAGACAGACAGACAGACAGACAGACAGACAGACAGACAGACAGACAGACAGACAGACAGACAGACAGACAGACAGACAGACAGACAGACAGACAGACAGACAGACAGACAGACAGACAGACAGACAGACAGACAGACAGACAGACAGACAGACAGACAGACAGACAGACAGACAGACAGACAGACAGACAGACAGACAGACAGACAGACAGACAGACAGACAGACAGACAGACAGACAGACAGACAGACAGACAGACAGACAGACAGACAGACAGACAGACAGACAGACAGACAGACAGACAGACAGACAGACAGACAGACAGACAGACAGACAGACAGACAGACAGACAGACAGACAGACAGACAGACAGACAGACAGACAGACAGACAGACAGACAGACAGACAGACAGACAGACAGACAGACAGACAGACAGACAGACAGACAGACAGACAGACAGACAGACAGACAGACAGACAGACAGACAGACAGACATACAGACAGACAGACAGACAGACAGACAGACAGACAGACAGACAGACAGACAGACAGACAGACAGACAGACAGACAGACAGACAGACAGACAGACAGACAGACAGACAGACAGACAGACAGACAGACAGACAGACAGACAGACAGACAGACAGACAGACAGACAGACAGACAGAAGACAGACAGACAGACAGACAGACAGACAGACAGACAGACAGACAGACAGACAGACAGACACAGAGGCGGAACTTTTTGTTTTTCGTTGGGGTTGTAATTGGGTCGGCGACCGGGGGGGGGGGGGGGGGGTAGTAGTAAAAGCGACTAATGATAAAAACGAAGTATGTGCAAAATTGAAGTTTAACACCTTAGAATGAACATAGGTTGTATTACCTCATTACTGACGTATTTTTAGCAACAGCGAGGTGTGCAATCTTAAACAAATTGAAAGTATCATGTTGGGTCAAAGTAGGCAAAGACTACCTCATGGTAGCTCACACAACAATAATCAGCCAATATCAATATTAAGGTTGTATATAAATGGGGTGATTCAGCAACTAGCCATTTCTTGCAAGAAAGGCACCTCCTCCTGGTGATGGTCCAGGTCCGGTCCTTTTATATATTACAGTGAGATATAAAAAATACTTATAACATATTTGATATTTCCCACAACTCACAAGGCCATGGGTGGATAATTATTTTCAAAGTTGCCCCGGCCGAGGACAGGGGCGCAACCAAGGGGCCCTAGGGGGCACGTGGCACGTGGCGGTCCGTGAAGTTAGTAACGGAATCGGATTCGAATTCAGCATCGAGTAGCGATTTGCTTCAAAATGTGGGAGCAGTTTAATTGGGGCACGCTGATCACGCAAATGACATTAATTTTGACATTCAAGGTCATCTTCAAAATCATCTTCAATGTCAAAGGACGGGGTGGCTCAAAACGACCCGAAGTTATTGTCCGATCGCAAAACAAAATAATGGTATCATTCTATTCCTCGAGCCAATATCTAGGCGCAGCTTTCGAAACCTCACTGGAGGCAAATGACCTTGACCCTCATTTTCAAGGTCAAAGGAAAAATAACCCGAAGTTATTGTCCGATCGCCAAAATAATGGTCTCATTCGATTCCTCGGGTTAATATTTGCCACAGCCTTCGCAAACTCACTCGTGGCAAATGACATTGACCCTCATTTTCAAGGCCATATGACGGGGCGGCTCAAAACGACCCGAAGTTAGAAGCCGATTGCCAAAATAATGGTCTCATTAGATTCCTCGGGTCAGTATCTGCCGTAACCTTTGCAACCTCACTCGTGGAAAATGACCTTGACCCTCAATTTCAAGGTCAAAGGACTCAAAACGACCCGAAGTTATCGACTCAAAACGACCCGAAGTTATCATCCAATCGCCATTGATCTTGAAATTGAGGGCCAATGTCATTTGCTACGAGTGAGGTTGCGAAGGCTACGGCTATATACTGACCCGAGTAATCGAATGAGACCATTATTTTGGCGATCGGACAATAACTTCGGCTAAGATTACCGTGAATATCAAAATGAGTGCCATTTCGTGATCAGCGTGCCCCAATTGACCTGTCACCACATTGTGAAGCGAATCGCTACTCGACGCTGAATTCGAATCCGAATCCGTCGCTAACTTCATGGACATGCGGGGGGAATCACGATTGAGGGCGCCTCTCCTGGGCGTCTGGACACCGAAGGTGCCACTCTCGAGTGCAGGTGGCGCCCCTTGAGTCGTGAGTGCCGGCGGCACCCCTTTAGATCGGACAATATGCCTCTTTTAGACCGGAGATAGCGACCCCAACTGTGCCTCCCCCGAAAATATAAGTTTTCTGACCTGCCCGAGGTGTTCACTAAGACAAAGTTGGCAAGGCTCAGCCTCCTTTGACTACCCCCCCCCCCCCCCATTTCGAAAGCGCACCGAAAGCGCAATTTTACCCATATTTTTCACAGATAGTCGTACCAAGTATGCATTTTTATGCTGGGATTATATTTGCGTTTCTTTATTCTTTTTAAATAATAACTAAGGTCTTGCAAAAAAAGGTCTCTCAAAAATGGCTGCCCCGGCCCCGCCGAGGCAACTTTGAGGTTGCCCCGGCCGCAGCCGGGGCTGCCCTATAGGATTCTCCACTCATGCACAAGGCAAACAAATTAGGCGAGAACCAAACAGCATTATTTTAGTAAGGCAATACATTAATCCCATCACCGAATAACTAACTTTATCACCGTAAATGACTTAAAATCACCAAAACGTCACAACATATTGAGGATTTCGGGCTTCGGCCGATGGACTTCTTTAAAAATATGTAAACTGGCTCCAAGGGTTAGGTTAGGTGAGGTGAGGTGAGGTGAGGTGAGGTGAGGTGAGGTGAGGTGAGGTGAGGTGGGGTGAGGTTAGGTTAGGTGAGGTGAGGTGAGGTTAGGTTAGGTTAGGATAAAAGCTTGAGAAATAAATGGTGATGCTTTAACATGGAAGTCAATGAGAAAGTGGTCATTTCGGTGATGGATTAATCCTCTCCCTACGGGAGCTTTTTTCACTTTCGCCCTACGGGGGGGGGGGTCTGACAGGCCCCCCTGTTAACTTCCAAACCAAGTAACTTTGAGCAATGCGGTAAGAACCAGCATGTTGCCTGTCATGAGAGGAATCTAACAGTATGCGAATTTTAGGTTTCAGGTCAACGGGTGACCTTCCAGGTCAAGTGAATGACCTCGGACTTACCACGTCCGGAACAGAGATTTTGCCATGCAGAAAACCTCAAAATTAGAAATTGATAAATGTAAATAAAAAGGCATGTTCCTAGACCAGTTTTGGCTCAGAAATACAAAAAAAGGTAATTATTTGTTCGTATCTTGTCAAAAAAAAGTTTAAAAAAATATTAAAAAAATGACGTCATCAGTTTCTTACACTTAGAGAGCTATCACCAGGGGCGTCCACGCCTAACAGACCATTCAGACTAGTCGCACCACTTTTTTGGACGTCCCAATGTGCCGCCACCGTCTAGGTGCCGCCCTCGACGAGGCGCCGTCACATACCAAGTGCCGCCACTGACCGGACGCCACCCAAGTCAGGTACCGTCCCTCAAAAGATGCCGCCCCTTTAACCAGGTGTCGTCCCTTCAGCCAGGTGCCGCCCCCTCAGAAAGATGCCGCCCTTCAGCCAGGTGTTGCCCCTCAAAAATATGCCGCCCCTCAACCGGGTGTCGCCCCTTCAGCCAGGTACCTGGCTGAAGGGCGGCATGACCCTCAGAAAGATGCCACCCTTCAGCCGGGTGCCGACACTTCAGCCAGGTGCCGCTCCTTCAGAAAGGTGCCGCCCCTTCAGAAAGGTGCCGCCCCTTAATCCAGGAACCGCCCCTTCAGAAGGGTGCCACCCCTTTATCCAGGTGCCGCCCCTCAGAAAGACGCCGCCCTTCAGTCGGGTGTTGCCCCTCAAAAAGATCCCACCCCTCAACCGGGTGCCGCCCCTTCAGCCAGGTGCCGCCCCCTCAGAAAGATGCCGCCCTTCAGCCAGGTGTTGCACCTAAACAAAATGCCGCCCCCTCAATCGGGTGCCGCCCCTTCAGCAAGGTGCCACCCCTTCATCCGGGTGCCGCCACTTCAGCCAGGTGCCGCCCCTTCAGAGAGGTGCCGCCCCTTCAGCCAGGTGCCGCCCCTCAGCTAGGTACCTCCCCTTCAGCAAGGTATCGCCCTTTCAGCCAGTTGCTACCCCTTCAGCCAGGTGCCGCCCCTTCAGTCAGGTGCCGCCCCTCAGCCAGGTGCCACCCCTGAGATAGATGCCGCCCCTTCAGCCTGGTGTGGCGCCTTCAGCCAGGTGCCGCCCCTCAGCCAAGTGCCGCAACGAATATTTGCCGTCCCTATATCCTGATAAGGTGATGCCGTATCATGGCGGCCATGGCCCATCGATGTCTTTTTGGTGCAGACTCAGGCTTAAGTAGTTCTTAAAGGGAGTGTTTCACCTTTCTGAAAGTTGTCAAATATACGCTGGTTGTATTGAAAATATTAAGTAAGTGCTGCTGAAAGCGATGGCGATATTTGTTCTCTCGAAAAGTCACTTAACTCTATATAAATTAAGGTTTTCGATTTGGGATGATGACGTCATTATTGAGCTGTAGACCGACGCTGATTGGCTGACAAGGTGGGATTCGGTGAAAAAGTGGCTGTCAGCCAATCAGCAGCGGCACTAGCCTAGACCCCATTTTGCAAATGGGAAATTAAATTGCTTAAAAACGGCTAAGTTTTGGGGAAAATGACCTTCGTATTTTCGACATTTCAATAACGGCCAAAGATAATGGCTATCTAAGTTCAAAACCAATACAAAGCATGGGTGGAGCTTTTCAGAAAAAGTTGGTGGAGCAAAATGTCATATAGACAGGTTGTTTTCAATGGTTCAGGTGAAAATGGCCATTTCAACGCCAGGAAACCTTCAAATCGGACAAAAGTGGGTGGGACAAACAGTTGTTCGGGCAGTCGCCCCACCATTTGAATAGGAAACTCCACCCGTGATACAAAGGCGAAACATTCCCTTTAAACAACTCGACGTAGTAATTCATAAGACTTGAAAATGAATCAAGAAGCTAACAGCTGTTTCCTTTTAACCAGGCGCGCAGCCAAGGGAGGGGGGGGGGGGGGCAAGGGGGCAATTGCCCTTCCCCCTTACGGGTCACAGGGGGCCCCGCCGAGATTGGCCCAGATACCATTTGCATTAGCTAAATGGCTTTCAAAAAGTCACAGAGGAGCCCTCAAACTAGGCAAGGGTCACTCTGGTACATGTCGAGGGCCCTCAAAGACACTGAAGGGCTTTCGAAGCCGGCCCAGGGGGCCTCTTGGGCATGTCCAGGGGCCCATTGAGCCCACCGAGGGGCCCCAAAAACTGTCCAGGGGCCTCTCGAGCATGTCCATGGGCCCATTGAGTCAACTCAAGGGCGCAAAACATGCCCAGGGACCTTTCGATCATGCCCTGGGGCCCATTGAGCCCACTCAGGGGCCCAAAAAAACCTGCACAGGAGCCTCTAGAGCATGACTACTTGTCCAGGGGCCAATTGAGCCCACCCACGGCCCAACAAACCTGCCAGTGGCTTCTCGAGCATGTCCAGGGGCCCATTGAGTATGTTCAGGGGCCTATTGAACCTGCCTAGGGGCCATTAGTCTGTTCAGGGGCCTCTCGAGCTTTCCCAATGGTCCATTGGTCCTGTGCAGGGGCCTCCCGAACCTGCCCAGGGGCTATTAGAGTCTGCTTAGGGTTATCTCGGCTTGCCAAGGGGCCATTGAGTCGGTGAACGGGGCCCTCGAGCCTGCCCAGGGACTGCTAGCCGTCGCCTGGAGCGCCTGCTATAGCTGGAGCGCCTGCTATCCGTGGTCGGCGCGGTCATAATGAGCGGTAATGTGTTGTACTCTGACCCACCTGGTACAATGTTTTCTTGGGTTTCAAAATGGTTATTTGATAAGTCTGATGCGTTTTTGACTTCGGGGGGGGGGGGGGGGGGGATGGTAGCACAAAACAAGTTAACAATTTTCCTCTCAGGAGAGTGTGTGCTGCAATGTTTGTCAGCCAGGGGCGTCACGACGGGAGGGTCGGGGGAGGTCTGGGCTAACTCCCCCACTTTTAGAAGGCGGGGGAGGGTCGATGCAGGACAGTCGCTGCTGTCGCTGCTGGACCAGGTCGACGTGGAGAGGGTGGTGAAGGCGTTCGTGGCAGAGGACGATACTCGGAGGAGAGTATTCGGTGATGGCTAAAAAGCACTAGGGTGAAATGTTCCGAAGAGCGGGAGTCCTGGAACTCAAGGAGCAGCGTTCGTTCATGTACTCGGAGAGGATTTACTCACATGCCAGACGGCGGTAGTTCGGCGTGGCAGTGATGTATTATAAGTGACAATATAAGATTGACATGCATTTTAAGCACGAATATCTAGGAAAAACTGTAGCGAGATGTAATCCAACAGGCAAATAATTAGTTATAAATAGATACAACGGCGAACGGCTGCTCTAAAACCGTAATAATGCTTGCAGAATAGCCCGCCACAGACCACTCATGAGCCCAGTTGGCAGAGCGCACAGCTGAAACCCTCAAAAATGTATTTAGCAACTGACATGGTACAGATACAGATATGTATTTCGGAACCTCCATAATATGGCTTTTGTGGAATCCACGTCATTACATTAATAATACACAATAGGATAAAAACAGTAAAACACACAGTGATGAAAAATACACACGGTAAAACAGAACACGCGGCAAAAAGAGTGGCAGGTGGCAACATAGGCCGCTCCCAGCCGCAGACACCGATCGCAATCTACGGTAAAATTCACGATTGACTATCGCCTAGCCTCCAGCGTAAGGTCGTTCCAGGCGCTCGTGGCTCGGTACACAAAGCTGCGCCGGGCGAATTCTGTCCGCACGCGGGGCAGCTCGAAGTGGCCGGCTTCAGTGCCGCGCGTGCGGCGAGCGGATACATCGGCGCGCCGCAACAATCGCTGTCGCAATAGTTCGGAGGCACTGGTGGATGTTGTGAGGTGGCGCATTGTGGCAATATCGCGTTCGGTGATCATTTCATCAACATTGGGCCACCCCAGTTCACGCAATGACGGACTGACATGGTCACGCCTGCCAAGTCCGGTCAAGATAGGTTTTTCCTGGTGTAGGTGACTCCCTTCAGCGTTTGATTTAACATATTGCCAGGATGACCTTCATTCAGCGGCAGCGACGACAATGTACCTAATTTAATGGACGAATGCCCACAAAGATGTGTTACACACTGCAAACATTTGCACCCGCGTAAAGCGAGTAAAACCCGCTGCCAGCGGGTACCCCTACCCACCACCTAATTTGACACCCAGACAGCGGATGCGTTTTACCCGCAAACGGCGTGTTAGCTAACCCGCAAATAGCGGTCAGCCAACTCGGACACAGCGGGTATTCAACTCGCAATGCGCGTGTTATATCCGCCGTGTGCGAGTTATATACCCGTGATATGCGGGTATAGTTACTCGCTGACAGGGTGTCAAATTAGGTGGTGGGTAGGGGTATCCGCTGGCAGCGGGTTTATTCTCTGTTGTAGGGTATTGGAACCCGCGCAAAGCGGGTATTTAACTCGCGCTGCACGTGTATACCCGCCGTGTGCGGGTTAGATACCCGATATATACGGGTATGGCTACTCGCTCAGCGAGTGTCAAATTAGGTGGTGGGTAGGTATATCCGCTGGCAGCGGGGTTTACCCGCTGCCATAGGGTATTACAACCCGCGCAAAGCGTGTATTTAACCCGCAATGCACGTGTATACCCGCCGTATGCGGGTTACATACCCGATGTATACGGGTATGGCTACTCGCTCAGCGAGTGTCAAATTAGGTGGTGGGTAGGTATATCCGCTGGCAGCGGGTTTTACCAGCTGCCATAGGGTACTACAACCCGCGCAAAGCGTGTATTTAACCCGCAATGCACGTGTATACCCGCCGTATGCGGTTACATACCCGATGTATACGGGTTGTAGTACCCTATGGCACTACAACCCGTATACATCGGGTATGAGGCTAGTATGAGGCATCGGGTAATCTAGAGGCTACTCGCTCAGCGAGTGTCAAATTAGGTGGTGGGTAGGTATATCCGCTGGCAGCGGGTTTTACCAGCTGCCATAGGGTACTACAACCCGCGCAAAGCGTGTATTTAACCCGCAATGCACGTGTATACCCGCCGTATGCGGGTTACATACCCGATGTATACGGCTCACTAGCTGGCTCCTGGCGGCCTGTACCCTGGCTCACTAGCGGTCCCTGGCGGCCAACTGCTGCATCAACTCCAGTTGATAGTGCTAGCCTCTAGATTGCGAACCACCCGGGGATCGATAAATGAAAGACGAAAATATTCCAAGGCTGACCTTAAAACAAGTTGACTATTATTTCCAGTTGGGTAAAGAGAGACGACGCTGTCGGTTTAGAGGCCCTATTCAAATACACATGGGCCTTATTTTTTACAGATGTCAAAATCAAACTCGAATATCTTTTTGATTAGATCATTGTGGTTGTTTTAACTGCTACCATACTTAATTTCAATGCCAAGCCATCAACATGGCTATCTCAACTCAAATATAATGTTAAGGTGGGATATAGTCCCTTTAAGGTAAGAGTGTGAATATATTAAAGAGTGTGAATATATTATCAAGATATCCTGTTCCAACAAAGCTTCATATTCTGCACAATCAAATACAATTATAATATATAATGATCTGAATACAGGAACCAGGCACCTACATATACATGTCCATTGCCCAATAGTTATAGCTACAGCCTGCAGGCCAAGGAGCGCAGCTGAATGCATGTCAACTCAAACGTATTATGCTCATTCTATATAGGTTTCATCAATCGATTTACAAAAACACTTCCTTATATCTAATAACATACACAACATAATGTAACTAAAAATATTTCAAAAACCTACCTCCAGACACGATATCCTATCCGAGAAACACCCTACGCCTCCACCGCCGCACTCGCGATGTTGCGACCGTTGCGACCGACCGTTGTGGTTTGAGACAGTCATCATGGCAACACCTAAGCGCGCGATTTTCATATTTTGACCGTTGAAGGTAACCCGCGTAAGACGTGTTAAAAAAAACACGCATGCATCGAGTTACCGTGACCGCTTACAGCGGGCAAGTGTGACGCGGCACCCGCGCTAAGCGTGTACCCAATGTCATCGGGTGCGGCTCCAAATGCACCCGCTGCTGACGAGTGCTTGGCACCGTTGGTGAAGGGTAGCTGAAACCGCACATGCCGGGTAAATATTTTACCCGAGTGTGGCAGGCAGCTATCCCGCAAGATGCGGGTGAAGGTGCCGCTAATAACGAGTTGGTCGGATAAATGCAGGTAAGCTAACGGGCAATAATTTTACCCGGTGGCATTAACACTTGCACAGCAGATAATCCGACCGAAATATCTGCGTTAGGCGGGCTAACTCGCAGTACCAGGATGCAAATGTTTTCAGTGTACCTACTTTGGAGTTGGAGCTGGACGGGCTAGTTAAACTTACAGTCACGAAAACTCTACGTACCGAAATGTTAACGAAGAAAAGATAAGATACGATCGGGCTGTGTTACTGTTCAGGTAGGGTATCGAAATATCTGCTTTAACAAAAAACTGGAACGATACAAATTTGAACGTGTGCCGCCCCTTGCCAGGTGCTGCCCCCATGCTAGGTGCCGCCCCCGAGCAAAAAGTCTCGCACCAGTTTTTTTTTTGCGTGTCGGACGCCCCTGGCTATCACTCAGTCAAAAATGAAGATATTGCTTTTGAAATTTGGTATGGGTATTATCCATACTCAGTACTCTCACATGAATTCCGGTTTTTTCTAATATATTTTGAAAATTTTGATTTTGTGGGGATTTAAAAAATAAAACAATTAGGGGTCAAAACCCCAAAATTTTGAAAATCCGAGATCGCCATTTTAAAGAGAATGCCTATTTTGTATCTTTGGTGAATTGCGTTTGCAATTTGTTTCAAACACTCCGTTTTCCCGATTCTGAATTTTGCCAATTTATCATTTTTTGACCAACTTGACGTCATCAAAACATGATTATCTTCCAAAACTACCCAACCAATTTCAATTAAAGTGTTTTAACAAGGCCTACGTATAAGAATTGTTGTAATACTACTACCAAAAAGATTGCAGCAAGGAGTGCAGTTGGCATGTGAGTAGAAAAGTTTAGTTCAAGAAAACCCTCAGGTTCTTGTCAGGAGCCCCCCCCCCCCTCCGTAGGGCGAGGGTTAATACCTGCCTTTTAGGAATAATAAAAGACGTACGTAAATTAGCAGCTGATTGATATTGCCTAATCTATAAATTTTGAGGCCCGTCGCCTCAAAATTGCCTGAAACTTGGACAGTAGGTCCTCCTTGCCACGCTAAACACGAAAACGTAAAATTATCCTGGAATACGGGCTACTTTTAAAGTTATAACGTTTTAAGTTTTGGATGTCTGTCAGTTGAATATCTGGCTAACTTGACGCGGAAAGCTTCCAATTCCTGCGCAGTCGTTTCAAAATAAAGGAAGACAGACATTCAAACTTAAACAAATCTATAACTCTGAAAGTACCCCGTGTTCCAGGCTAATCTTACATTTTTCGTGTTCAGCGTGGCAAGGAGGGCCTACCTGCCAAGTTCAGGCGATTCTGAGGCGACGGGACTCAAAACTGTAGATCTCTAAAACGGTATAACTCTGAAAGTAGCCCGCGTTCTAGACTAATTTTAGGTTTTTCGTGTTCAGCGTGGCAAGGAGGACGTACCCTGCCAAGTTCAGGAAATTCTGAGGCTACGTGCCTCAAATTTTAGATTGCCGAATAGATTGATACTAACTGGAGCAAGTATCAATCTAGCTGGCTAATTTGACGTAGCTTGAATAAAAGACAAATATGACGCAGCTATGTCAAATATGTACATTTATTTTGCCCTTGTATATTGCTTCAATATTTATGCTGTTTCACATGCGTTTTTGTTTGATTGATGTTGGATTAGCTATTCTCTTTTAAAATGACTTTTACTGATGTGGCCCTCTACTTTTCAACACCATGACCAGGTATATCTTGTGAAAATAATGTTTGTCTGGCTAAAAATTGAAGGTTGTTGTAAATTAATCCTAATTTAAACTCATGATTTGGGTCTATGATTATTTGTGGTCTTTTTTCCAGCTCAGGATGATTGGTATGCCTTCATGTCTTTCACACACCAAAATATGTTTAATATTGTTCAAGTTCTTCATTAAGTGTCAATTTCACCAGCATATTTTAGCTCAAAATGTAATATAACTTTGCCAACCGCGTAAGGGTGCACTCTAATGTTAAATGTGTGACCTATCCAGAACTAAGCCCAATGTAAAATATGCTACACTCAATCTTGTTTGCTCATGTTTTTATGTTAACACCTATAGATTGCCATTTTGTGGGTGTCTGAAATTGACAAAAAATGTTACCCGTTTGTCAGTAGGTAGTGTTGTTCTATAGTGTTTATGACCCAACTGAATATGACCTACACCCCTGGGTACCTACATAGTCTTTCTCAGTAATTTTGGGATAACATGTTGTACTACCTATTGTTGATTTTAAATGTTATTTTATGACAAACTTTACTAACATTTTAAAGTTTGTCCTTTTCTGTGTTCATATATTTATTAATTGTTTTGTTATGATTGTTCTTGAAAATTCCTTTGGTGAAAAATCCTTTAGTTTTTGCGTATCATTTACTGTATTTGTTTACTTGGGTAGGCATCACTGGCCATATTTTGTTAGGGGTTGTAATATTAATGATTGGGGTTGTAGTTTTTGAGGATGCAGTTGTAGCTACAACCCAAAAGTATATAAAGTTCCGCATGTGGACAGACAGACAGACAGACAGACAGACAGACAGACAGACAGACAGACGACAGACAGACAGACAGACAGACAGACAGACAGACAGACAACAGACAGACAGACAGACAGACAGACAGACAGACAGACAGACAGACAGACAGACAGACAGACAGACAGACAGACAGACAGACAGACAGACAGAGCAGACAGACAGACAGACAGACAGACAGACATATAATATATATATATATATATATATATATATATATATATATATATATTATATATATATATATATATATATATATATATAATATATATATATATATATATATATATATATATATATATATATATATATATATATATATATATATATATATATATATATATATATATATATATATATATATATATATATATATATATATATATATATATATATATATATATATATATATATATATATATATATATATATATATATATATATATATATATATATATATATATATATATATATATATATATATATATATATATATATATATATATATATATATATATAGTATCATACGTCAAACTTATACGAAATGTCTGACTTTTCCTAAAAACTAGTCTGGGCAGTTTGTCTGAAAACTTCATGAATTTTCAAGAATTAAAAACAATAAACAACCGTAGCGTTTCTGTAGTAAAATTGTTGAGATGTAATGTTGTAAATTCGCGAGCGTACAAAGTAGTAGTTTTTGCTTTATGAAACAATTTTACAACTTTACTACACAATCTTACAAATATACTACAGAATTTTATCTTCTATCATCTCTTATCGCAATTTGTTTCGTCTGTTGTCTCATTGGAAGTGTTTAAGTTATTATGTTCACAATTTTACAACTGTGAATATCAGTGTGAAAACAGTGTCTCAAAATTCCATTTTTGCTTGGGTGTCGAGAGTGGAAAATGCAAGCCAAAAAGACCATGAGAGTGAACAACTGTGTAGAAAATGGTACAATGTTCATTTGTTTTGAATATGAAAAGCAATAGTTTTTGTTGAAATCATGTACCTACTTTTAGTTAATATTTGTCAGAATCAATATCACCATTCATAATTTGGGAGTGGAAAATCCACTCCTAAAATGGGGAGTGAGAGTGGAAAATAATTCAAATTTGGGTGTCATTTCCCACCCAAATCGACAAATTTTGGGACACTGGGTGAAAATGCGTTGTAAAACTGGCTTCATTTTTTACTACTCCGTAAATCAGAGGATCCTTATGAAACATATGCGTGCGTTTTAAAAAGCAACCGTAGCGTTTCTGTAGTAAAATTGTTGAGTTGTAATGTTGTAAATTCGCGAGCGTAGTAAGTAGTAGTTTTTACTTTATGAAACACAATTTTACAACTTTACTACACAATCTTACAACTATACTACATAATTTTTACTACCAAACGTTTATGAGAAAGAGCACAGGGGTGTAGTTTCCTATTCAGTTGAGGGGCTTCAGCCCCTCCCCCCCACACTTGGACGAGAAAGTGGGTCAAATCTGGGGAGAAATCTGTATTTGTGTGGATTTGTGTGGTACTTTGAGCGATTTTTCCCAGCTCAGCCCCCCCCCCCCCCAACTTGTCTGGAGAAGCTACTGCTGTCCTCTTCACAGGTTGGCGATTGCTGTCCGGCGCCGCCCCGCTGTAGTCGGCAAGTGTTTTCACAGTTCAGCCTTAGTGCTCAGGTTTAGGATCATTGACGGCAAGTTCAAGTGTGGAACGTCTCCATCCGTGCGATCACCGGCGATTGACTGTATGCTTTACTCCGGCGTCGAAAACACTCGCTTTACCATTAACTTGAACAAATTCAGTAATCAATCAATCAATCAATCAATCAATATTTATTAGGCGTCACAATGTGCCAAGTACATACATAAACATAACAGAAACAGAAACAGAGCACCAGCAGTGAGTATACCTACTCCTCATCGGTCTGCTTGGACGGAACTGGGTTGACTTCGGTAGCCTCCTGAAAATACTACGCTGAGGTAAGCAGCCTCAGCAAGCGTCTTGTCGCTTGGCACTGAGGTCCAGACAGTACCAGCCTGATACTGTCTACTAGCCCACTTGGGCTACGGGGCGTGCGCACACGTTCATGGTCAATGCGACCGGCAGCGATGTCCAGGATGATGCCGAAATCATTATTGCACATTGCATACACTTGGGACAAGAATGAGCCGGCAAGTGCATCAGGGTTCACAACGAGCTGAGCGAGACCCGATATATATATATATATATATATATATATATATATATATATATATATATATATATATATATATTATATATATATATATATATATATATATATATATATATATATATATATATATATATATATATATATATATATTATATATATATATATATATATATATATATATATATATATATATATATATATATATATATATATATATATCTGATGCAGTCGATGGGACGAGCGGAAGGTTGCTCTAAAACGCTGAAATATGGAGCCTCTGAGCGATTCGTGTATGGGGGGGGGGGGGGGGGGCACGTGTAAGGCAGTAAGCAAAGCGGTGTGGTGGGAAGTGCGTGACAGTCCCAGGCTTGATGCAAGCGGCTTGGCGGGCATCTAAACGCTCCCCATCTGAAGGTGTGAGAGGTGCAGTCTCGCAGCCAAAGATCAGAGTTGGCATCACCGCTGTCTTCCACAGGTATATTTTGTCTTCTGCAGAGAGACGGTTGGCGAGCATTCCAACAGGCGTGAAGCCATAGAAGTTATTGTAGATGTTGAAGAAGACTTATCACAATTGAAGTTATTGTAGATGGCGCTGATGATCAACTGCTACCAAGCGGACCGGCGGCTGTGCGTCCCAAGTCGTAGAGCGCATTGTTTACGGCGGAGTTTTGAAGGGGTTAGAGTGGTACATATGTGTTCAAACTTATACGAAATGTTGGTATCTATGAGTGTATTCGAAACTGAAAGCATGTCTCGCGGAGGTCAATCGTTTGACCTCGGGAGGTCAAAGAGTGCCCGCGAGGTCAAATATCGGGAATCTCATAACTTTTCCCCTAAAGTACGTATCGAAGTCGTTTCAACGGCTAAATATTCACACTAGCCTATAGACGGTGCACAACGAGTGATCTGACCGCCCCTGGTCACCGGTTGACCTCAGGGCACAACATAAGTTACCACCGGATAATGACGGGGTACCGCATAATTATTTTCCCCAAAATCACTTAGAGAACCCATTCTACTACCATCGCCTTCCCTTTATCCCACCGAAGGTGCATGATGCAAGACTTGACCTATCCAGGTCGCCGTTTGACCTCAGGTCACCTGGAAAGGCGCTAATATCGATTTAACGAACCGTCGAAATACGTATTCGTTGTTTACCAACCGATTGCGTTCAAACTTACCTTCGGTGGGTTAAAGGGAAGGCGATGGTGGTAGACTGGTTTCTCTAAGTGATTTTTGGAGAAAAAAAAAACATTATGCGGTACACCGTCATTCTCCCATAGGCCATAATGGTAACTTATACTGTGACCTGAGGTCAACCGGTGACCAGGGGCGGTCTGATCACTCGTTGTGAACCGTCTATATGCTGGTGGGAATATTTAGCCGTTGAAACGACTTCGGTAAGTACTTTAGGGAAAAAGTTATGCGGTACCCAAGATTTGACCTCGCGGTCACTCCTGGACCTCCCGAGGTCAAACGATTTACATCAGCGAGAAATGATTTCAGGTTTCGAATGCACTCATATACACCAACATTTCGTATAGGTTTGAACACATCTGTACCACTCTAACCCCTTCAAAACTCCGCCGTAAACAATTCACCCTATACTCTGCGCAGACGCCGGTCCGCTTGGTAGCAGTTGATCATCAGCGCCTCTAGCGGCGGGAAATTTATTGTGGTGCCCCATTGATATTTGAACGATCGACAATAAACTACAGGGAAACACTAAAGGCGGCCGAACACTAGGCCATTCGGTGCGCGGAGGTCGCGATATCGCTGCGACTTTTCACGCATCCTTAGCGACTTTCCGCCTTCGCGTCAGCAGAAACGTCAAAAATCGCGGACGAATGTCGTCGGCCGGCCATCTGCGGACCGGCGGAAAAAAGCTGATTCGAACGAGCTTTTTTCCGCGACCGAACGCCGCGGAACCGCGGACAACAAAATTGATCAGGCTAACAGTGGCGAATAATCTCGCGCCGCTTCGAGGCATGACACAAGTTTCGCAATTTCTTATATAAATTTTGAAAATGGGAAAACGAATTGCATTAAGTGTCTGGCAGAGGCTCTCCTTGGCGGTAATTGCTGGCCGCAGTGCCCATTCCCTTAATACAATATTTATTTTCAAGCAGGCTACATGTTTAGCTAGTTTGCCGAGTTCCGAAAAAGGCGACGCGAACACAAAGACGAGAAGATCGGCACCCGGAAGCTGCTCCAGTGGTGCCCAATTTACTGGACCTAAGAGCTAATAGTGGGTACAGACCAGGACCATCTCCCCAAGCTTCTCCAGATCCACAGGTACCATTTATGCGCGGAAAAGTCGATCTGCCTCTTGCTGCTTTTAAACCATTTGCACTGTTACCAGTTGTTTGTTACAGTTCGGTACATATGTAAATATATATATGTACAGTTATTATTATCATATGTACTATTGAGCGCTGACTGCCACCGGTCATCGTGATTTACTATCCGAGGTTAATGTATATGAAAAACTACCTTCATTTCAGTATTTTGCATCATACCAAGATGTACAGTCGGTCTCATAATGATCTTCCCTAGCTCTGGGTCTCCCACGGCAGGCAAAACGATAGCTGGCTGAATCCCGCACCGAGGCGGGGCCGGACCGGTTTGACAGCTCGCCCGGTGCCGGCCGATACTTGGCGGAATCTGTACCGCTCCGTCCTGGTCTGACCCACACAGGCCGATCGGGGAATAACAATGTGCATGTGTGGCGAGGCTGTGTGGCGGACCGTGGTTGGAAATATACGCAGACCTAGAATGTCAAGTTAGCGGTGATGTCTGTGATGATTAGTCTTAAGAAAAACATAGGTCTGTGAAGCATCGCTAACTGTTCAATTAATAGAACACTGCACGGGCTATACTTTAAGACGAATATTTGTATCTCAAGTTGACTGATACCGTCGTCACAGATGTCGTCTCGGAAATGGCTATCCGTCGTGTCGCCTGCGACCATTGCGAAATTTGCATTGCGCCAAAAAATAAAGTGTCGATATTTTGACCTGATCTCAAAGTCAATGTCAAATGTAAACACGTAGCCAGTCAGATACTCTATCAGCTACACACCTGGCGATGCTTCATAGACCTAATGTTTTAAATACTGTTGTCGCAGATATAGTCGCGAACTTAACCCGCGCGGTGCTGGGGGGGGGGGGTAAATCCCCTCCCCCCCGGATGTTCTCAATAACTTGAAAACTATGACAGATATTGACGTGAACCTTTCGGTTCCTTATGCTGCATTAATTACACGTCTAATGAAAACATTTTTAAATTTATTAAGTATTTTGGGAGATAATGACGTTTTAGTGTGTTCATTTTTGGTGAAAAAAGTTAAATGTTGGAAAAATAGTAGAAAATAGCTTTTTAATGCAAATTGCAAATAAAAAAGCTTCAAAAGGAAGGAAATAACATTGTATTCCTAATGGCTATCTCGGATTTTCAAATTTTGGGTTTTTGACCCCTAAAATTTAAAACAAAACTTATTTTTTGGGAAGAATTTCCACAAAAGTTTTTTGTGAAGATTAAAAAAAAAACACGGAATATGTATTAGAGAACCGGGTATGGACGATGCCCGAACCAAATTTTTGAAGCCATATATTGATTTTTGACTGACTTATGGCTCCCCCTAAGTATAAGTAACTCATGACGTCATTTTTGAAATTGCCTTTTTTGGTATTTAGTTACCAGGTACAAACAAATAAATGCCACCACTGTATTTGTGAGATAAATTAGTCTAGAAACATGCCATGTTTTCTTAGATTAATCAATTTCAAATTTTGTCCTTTTTGTGACCTGACCTTGACCTGAGGGAATTTATATGGGGTCAGATTGTGAAAATGGCTGCTGGCTGCTACTATCGAATTATACGTGCCAAATAACCCATACAACATCTGTCGAATGGCTTTCGTAGACCTGTGACCTTGTGTGACCTGACCTTGACCTTCACCTTTACTTACAATTTCGCTTGTACGTATGTATGTATGTATATATATATATATATATATATATATATATATATATATATATATATATAAATAAATATTTATATTTAAAACTCTGTTTTAATTTTGAAAATCGGACGGGGTAGCCTATAGGGGTAGCCAGGAGCCTGCCAATATTAGGGTTAACTGGTGTAGGCATCAGCAATGCGTGCGACTGTTAGTGTAAGTCATTTGTGCTTCCTACCTGAGATTGACGTTCTATATAATTAAAATTATTGATCATCACGTTCACCATCAAACATGTGCCCATTTCTAGCATTATGTGCCTCCGTTCCTCATCTTTTCACACCTCGCAGGAGCCTTCACAGGCACTTACACTTCAGAGTTCAGTTTTATCATTTATTATTTTCATATGGTTATAACAGTACTGGCTGGATTATCAACACTTCACCGAATTACTCGGATCACGATAAGTGTTTCCCTGAAATGAAGTGGCACATATATGAAGCTTGAAAGTGTGTTTAGTTGGCGGTGTAGGCATGCCACCCCACGGGGTGCTGTTGTACCGTTAGACTGCTCATGCCGACACATCCACCACCTCCCAGCACCGGTTTCACTGGCATCGGCCTGTTCCGAAACACGCTCCACATTCGACCCGTTCGTGTTGTCCGTTGTCCGCAACTTCGATACCGCCAAGGTGGATGCTGCCAAGGTACCAACACAACGCACCCATCGTCGACACTGATGCATTGGTGTTCACTCGACTCTGGATTTCGGCAAGAGACGGACGCATATGCGTCGGAGGCGGGGGGTGGGGACGAACATTTTCAGATTTTAGCATTACGCCTATGGTGGGCGTTGCATGGAAAGAATCTACTTCCAAATGCCTCCGGCTCCGCCCCCCCCCCCCCCCCTCCTTCCAAACTTTTAGAAGGTAGCGACGCCCTTGGACGAACGGCAGTTCACGAATTACAAAGGTTGTCTTGCACTCAGCCTATTGTGATGTCTCCTCCAGGATGCCTCAGAAAAGGTTCTGGAAAAGAGAAGAAGAAATCATGATATTTAATAATACACATACAAGCTTACAAGGTGTTATACAGATGGAGCCTACCACTTGCATGAGTACATTTGTACTGTGTTATGGTTAATGATGCCCTAGGTGGTGAAACAAATACACAATTAATTAAATGAGGCATCAATTTAATAAAGTTATACTTGTTTTGAAACAGTTTATAAACTTTAATTTTACAAACATAAATTAAATAGATTATAGATTATAACCATTTCCTGCAACTTCTTGATATTCAGTTAGTGGTTATAATTTAAAATATCTGTAAAAAAATAATGTTTATGAACTGTTTAACAAACAAGTAAACTATTTATGTAATTGATGACTTCATTTAATCAATTTCGCTTTTGTTTCGATAGCTAAGGTATCATTAGCTATAATTTTTGTTTACATAGGCAGTGCTATTCATTGCATTGTCTGAATCTAAATATTGTATACGTCTGTACGAGAATGCCCCTGTAAAATGTTCTACTGATAAGCAGGGGCTCCGCAACGCATTTGAAATTGGGGGGGGGGGGGGCGGGATCGAGCCAAGTGGTCGCCGTCAGCGAAAAGTTGTTGACGGGGGGGGGGCTAAAGTTGTTGACCGTGGACCGTGTGGTGTTAGCGAAAAAAAATGTAGAGCGGGGGGGGGGGGGGGGGTGGAATGTCAGCGAAAAGTTATTGAGCGGGAGAGTGGAGCGTTAGCAAAAGCTTGTCGAACAGGGTAAAGGTAACACAAATTAAGTACAGCCAGCGGTGTCGATTTTTCCAAACGATTGGGGGCCAAACAAAGACGGATCCAAAGAGGCTAATATCAGCGTCATGGCTTCCCCAAACGACTGAAACCAGGAAAAAAACACATTTGATGTTTGTAAGAGAAACTATAAGGAATAGGTACAAATTGGTTTGTTTTAGCCCTCGCCCTACGGGGGGGGGGGTCCTAAAACGACCCCTAGGTTTTTCTTGCATAACTTTTTAGACATGCGGCGCATCTTGCTGAAATTTTTAGTAGATAAGTATACAAAAATTATACGTATTCTGTAAAAATGTCATTGAAATTGGTTGAGAAATTTGGGAAATAATTATGTTTTGATGACGTCATGTTGGTGGAAAAACGATAAATGCTTGAAAAATCGTAGAAAACAGACTTTTGAAGCAAACTGCAAACGCAATTAAGCAAAGATATAGCATGTCATTTTATTTAAAATGGCAATCTCTGATTTGCGTAATTTTTGGTTTTTGACCCCCAAAATGAACAAAAACTTTGTTTTTGAAAAATCGCCACAAAATCAACATTTTCAAAGATTAAAAAAAAACGGAATATATGTGAGAGAACTGAGTATGGAAAATACTCAAACCAAATTTCAAAGAAATATCTCTATTTTTGACAGAGTGATGGCTCCCAAGTGTAAGAAATTCATGACGTCATTTTCTTAATAACTTCTTTGGACTTTTATTGACCCGATACGAATAAATAATTACCTTTTCTGTATTTCTGAGATAAAACTGGTCTAGTAACATGTCTTTTTTTTACATTTATCAATTTCTCATTTTGAGGTTTTCTGACAGAGCAAAATCGCTGTTCTGGACGTGGTCGATCGAAGTCATTCACTTGACCTGGAAGGTCAGTCGTTGACCCGAAACCTAAAAATTGCATTCCGTTAGATTCCAAACATGACAGGCAACATGTTGGTTTTTACCGCGTTGCTCTATGTTGCTTGGTTTGGAAGTTAACAGGGGGGGGGGGGTCTTTTTAGGAACTCGCCCCCGTAGGGCGAAGGTGAAAAAAGCTCTCGTAGGACGAGGGTTAAATCAGTTCTAAAAAAATAAACAGTCACATGAGTCTTGCTTTGCGTCGTACGGCGCCTCAAACCAAAATTTTAGGCCGAGCCTACGACCGACCATTTTTCATTGTTGTTTTTTGTGTTATAAATATTTTGATGGGATGGATTTCCGAGATCAGGATTCAGGACCCATGCTAATCTAAGCTTGTTGGGCGGGACCTGACCCCACCATCCGATCGCGCAATTTCAGTCACCGGCAGAATTTAAAGGCGAAAGTTTAACGTCCCCAACGACTGAGGACGGTCCGCCCGGCTCGCTTCATCTGGCCTTGAACACGGCCGCTGCCACCGGCCGCAGGTCATCCCCGCCAGGAGCAAATAGCGAGTACCGAAGCGTCTCGAACCTACCTTGCCAGGGTGGGTCAATATGTAGTGGGCCCTCTCAGGCCGACCTCGGGCCCTCTCAGGCCGATCAAAGGCCCCTCAAGCCGACCTCGGTTACCCTCCAGCAGACCTATGCTTGATTCCGCTTCAGCGGAATCGAGTCCGATTCCATACCAAGCCAGCTGGGTCTGATTCCGATTCTGATTCCAATAGACATTTTATTAGAGGAATCGATTACGAATCCGCTTCCAGGGCACCTACAAAGCTTGATTCCGAATCCAATTCCATTGATTCCAATTGTATTACACTGGCTGCCTCAAAAATGTCCGATCATTCTTATATTTCGTACAAATGACACGAATGGCACGAATGACACGAATCGACATATTCAATATATTACACAGCTATATTTAATATGGCTATTTTTATATACAAAACTTCAAATCATTTCATGAAGTTTATTGAAAAAACTGGCCTGTGCTGCAAAATCGTGATAGTTCAAAAATGTAAAAGTCTAACGAAGGTTCGAAACGGTATATAATATCTAGACTTATCTAGGCTATATCCAAGGTGCATGGACATATTTCAAGCTGCTATTTGTAATATGATAGGTAGATGGGGAATCAATGCATTGAAAGATATATTATTATGGCATGTCCGGTACCATAAACATAACATTGTCATAGGTGAATATCATTGTATCTATGTTTCCACTTAAAAGTAGAATTACTGAGCATGTTGACTCTCATTAGGTAACAAATCATCGCCTAGCTTTGCTTCAGCTATTCATGCTCATCAGAACAAATTTCTTTCAAGGAAGCTTAAATTCATGGCCAGTGATTTTTTCCGAAAATAAAACGGAATCGCTTGAAATAGCCATCGATTCCGATTCCGATTCCATAATTTTCTTAAAATGATTGATTCCACCTAATTCTGATTCCACCCAGATGCAACCAGAATCTAATCCGGTTCCGATTCCAGTACAAACAGAATCGATTCCGGAATCGGATTTGATTTCACTGGAATCAAGCACAAGTCTGCTCTCCAGGAGGGGGTCATAACTCCCTAGACCCCCCCCCCCCTCCCCTTGACTACGGTATTGGTTGTAGATTGAAGCTCCAATCGCAATTTCCAAAACTCTGATGCTAGCCCCTAAACTTCGACCTTAATCTAAATATAAAAATAAAAATGCTAGACTTTGTCAGGCCAAGCTGCGTGCTTCCTCAGATCGACTAGGGCTTTCTCAGTGACGTCCAGAGGGCCCACTCTGACCACCAGAGGACCAATTGTGGCATCCAGAGAGCCCAGTCTGGCCACCCCCTAGAGGGCACAATCTGGTTTCCAGAGGGTCAACATGGTCTCCGGAGGGCCCACTCTGGCCAGCCTTTTGAGGGCCCACTCTGGCTTCCAGAGGGCTCACTCTGACCTTCAGAGGGCCCATTCTGGCCTCCAGAGGACTCACTCTGGCCTCCAGAGGGTCCAATCTGACATTCCGAGGGTCATTCTGGCTGGCCTCCAGGGGCCAACCCTGGCCTCCAGAGAGCCAACTCTGGTCTCAGAGGGCTCACTCTGGTCTCAGGGCCCACTCTGACCTTCAATGGGCCATTCTGGCCTCTATAGGGCCCACTCTGGCCTACATAGGGTCCATCATGGCCTCCATAGAGCCCACTCAAGCATTAAAATAACCCAATCTGCACCTTGCCAACCTCCAGAGGGCCCATTCTTGCCTCCATCCAGAGGGCCCACTCTGATCTCCGGATGACCTACTGTGACTTCCAGAGGGCTCACCCTGTCCTCCAGAGGGCCCACCTTGTCCTCCAGAGGGCCCACCTTGTCCTCCAGAGGGCCCACTCTGGCCTACTTTGGGCCCACTGTGGCCTCCTGATGGCACTCTCTGACCTCCAGAGCTTGTCACTCCACTTAGCCGTTTCAGCGTTTTTTTAGGCGATTAATTTCCGACCAGTGGCGGCTCGTGGTCCTCAAAGTACCTGAGGCCCAAGTCCAGACGTTGCAACGGGTAGGAGCAGCTCCCACTTGCGAGTTTAAACTTAAAACTTACAACAAATCACAGGCGTAGGAACGGGGGCTGGGGCCATGCCCCACTATTTTATCAAATTTTGGTTTTGTCTAATGAGGACAATTTGGGTCAGTGAAAGGTAGATCAGGACGAGAGGAGCTCAACTACCTATGCAAATACATTTTGCATAGGGGGTTGGGGTTCACTCAAGACGAGATCGAAGTTTCACCCCACGCTTTTCATGCCGTTCCTAAGATCCTGAAACAAATATGAAATAAGCCGTTCAAGTTACTTAGGTTTTCTCTCAAATCATGTCAGAACGTAAGCCAATTTACGGCCGTTTCCAGGCGTTTGGGAGTGCCCCTTTGGTCTCCCTTGAATACGTCGGTGCCACAATCTTAACTCTTTAGTTCGGAAATTGTATCAAAGACTGCTTTCAATCATAGCTCTACTATACATACAGATTACAGTCACAATTCTCTACGCAAAGAAAGACAGCAGCTTTTAAAGGGATTATACGGGTTTCCGTCCTGAAAGTAAATGCACTCTTTTGCAGTTGTATGAGCTTCAAACACGTTTAAGACATATAACAAGGACCCCAATGCTCATTTAGTCCATTATTTCAGCAATTATCAGCGTTAAAACTTGGGCGTTTTTCGAGACTAGTATCAGATAACGAGTACTTGATCGGCACTACTGTCCACCACTTTTATCTTAAGATCAATTTTAGAGTTTTGAATTATCTGCAAGTCCTACACTGGATCACAAAATTATTATGCAATTCAAAACTGACGGGACTTTGTATTACTACACACTGTTCGTTGAGGTTTTGTGTTGCTGTGGTTTTCTTATCTCTGGCCTTTAGCGTTGATAATTTGGTGGTGGCGTATTAATTTTTTTGGCATGAAAATTCATGAAAAATATATAATTTTATGGGAAAACTAGGCAACTGCTGGTGTCGTTGGAACAAAAGAAGTTCATTTTCTTTCAAATATTGCTTATTTTACCGGAAATATGCCATAAGTGAGGTGTTTGTATTAGCATAAAAGAGATGACTGGCTCTGCCTCAGCCGGTCCTGCAGAAAATACGCGGTGGCATCACCGCGCACTTTGGAATGTCCTTACGTGCAGAAGAGGTCATTTCCAGAAAAATGTGGCTACCGTGGGACTTCTACCACCTTTATAAGTACGTTTTACTATGTAACTCAATTATTCTGGGAAAAACCCGTATAATCCCTTTAACAAAGTCACGCCTGGCGCCATCTAGTGCCTGGGCTGACGTCACGCGGCAGCATTCGAATCTGAGCCATTCGAGCAGATCGTATTACGCATGCGCAATTGCGCCAGCATCTAGAGGCCGGACTGTCGGCGGCCTCAGCCGGGCGCTGCTTGCAGACATTGATTCTTTTTCTCAGCTTATTACAAATATTAACACCCCATGTTTGATTATGGGCAATTACAACGCGCATCATCAGGCTTTCATTTCATTTTTTACCGATGCCGCTCTAACTATCGGAGAGGCCAAATTATGCTGGACCTACTGGACCGGCATAATTTGGTCTTCCTCAACGACCAATCACCCACACACATACGCCACTCAGGACGAGGTGACTTACAGCGCCATTGATCTCGCCTTCGCCACACCACGCATGGCGACACTTTTTACATTTAACGCACAATCTGACCCTCTTTTTAGCGATCATTTCCCAATTCACTTAGAACTACAAGTCCCTTCAGAACAGACAAATTTGTACTCCCTGCCTAGATGGAAAATTCGCAAAGCAGACTAGTCCTCCTTTCAAAAACACATTGACACTAATCACCCCGTAAACTCCCAAACCGACATTAACACATTTTTAAACACTATTCTCGCATCAGCTCACCAACACATTCCACACACACACGCACACACACAACACCACCCGAGGCAGCGTACTGCCCCGTGGTGGAACACAGAATGCCAGAGAGCTGTGGCCCTCCGGAAAAGAGCATTTAGGAAATTTCAAGCGTGTATTACTGCAGAAAACGAACACGAAATACGGAGGACCCGCTCTCTGGCTAAAACAATCATTGACAAAGCAAAAAAAGAATCCTGGCAGGAATTCTCATCTACCTTTAATCGATTTACCTCCCTTTCAAAAATTTGGACATTAATTCGATCATTTTCAAATAAAAGACCACCGTCATACAAAATCCCACACTTACAAATAACACATCTTACACGAACCCCCTAGAGGTGGCAAAACAATTTGCTCAATATTACGCTAACATATCAACACAACAATGTACACCAACTTTTACTAACCAACTAACGATCAATTTCAATCTCTTAGCTTTGACTCTAACAACGTAGAAATCTATAACTCTCTCTTCACCAACTCAGAACTAACATATGCTATTAGTAAATACGGTAAAACTTCTGTAGGGCCAGATCAAATTGACTACTCCTACTTTAAAAAAACTTAACTGAGACTGGTCTCACTAACTGTCTAACAGCCTTCAACACCATGTGGTTTGAAGGCACTTTCCCTGAATCTTGGCATAGTAGTACGCTAATTCCTATACTAAAACCTCGCAAACCTAAACCTTCTCCCGCTAGCTATCGCCCTATTTCTCTAACTAGTTGCGCATGTAAACTATTCGAACGCATGGTTAATGGACGTATCAGGACATACATTGAATCAAATAATTTACTTTCCCCATACCAAAGTGGTTTTGGACCTGGTCGATCCACTGCGGACAATTTAGTTGGTCTTATTGACTGTCCAGCGCGGCTTTCGAGGAAGAGAGGTCACGGTTGCCCTCTTCCTTGATTTGATCATTTACCGGTGGGGCGCCGTCACTGGCCGGAGGGGCGCCGTTATTTGCCGGTGGGGCGCCGTCACTGGCCGGAGGGGCGCCGTCTATGACAGGGGGTTCCGTCACTGGTCGCAAAAGCACCGTCGCTGGCCGGAGGGGTGTGTCCTCACTGGCCGGAGGGGCGCCGTCACCTGGCCATAGGGCGGCACATGGCTAGGTAGCGGCATCTGACCTGAGGGCGGTGCCCCGCCAGAACGCGGTACGTGACCCGAGGACGGGACCTGGCCTGAGGGCGGCACCTGGCTTGAGGGCGGCACCTGGCTTGAAGGTGGCACCTGACCAGGGGCGGCATCTGGCCTGAGGGCGGCACATGACCTGAGGGCAGTACATGACCTGAGGGCGGTACATGACCTGAAGGCGGCACCTGGCCAGGGGCGACACCTAGCCTGAGGGCGGCTCCTGATCTGAGTCATAGGCGTACACAAGGGGGGGGGGGGCAAACGGGGCAATTTCCCCCTTGAAAGTATGTACGTGCCCCCTTTGGTAAAACACAAATCAGATAAAAATGATAAAATATGCCCTTTTAAAAATATAGTGGGCCAAATCCGGTGATTTTCTTTTGGTGGGGGTACTCTATGCCCCCTGAGCAAAAATTGCCCCCTCCTGGAGTAAATCCTGGGTACGCCACTGATCTGAGTGCAGCAAATGGCAGATATCAAACCCCGTAAGCATGTCTATTTCCGCGCCTTCGGCGCGGACATTGATCTGCTTACGAGGCCCTTCCGCGCCTTCGGCGCAGAGGGGGAGGGGGGGGGGGGGGGGTGGCCGCCCCCCGCCGCACCCCTGTATCCGCCCGCAGGGGGGGGGGGGCGGCCGCCCCCTCCTGTATCCGCCCCTGGCTGGACTACAGATCTGACCCACCCTACCAGGGTGGGTCAGACGTTTTAAGACGTTGCAGCGCTCGCCATTTGCTCCTGGTGGGGATGACCCACGGCCGTTGGGAGCGGCCGCGTTCAAGGTCAGGTGAAGTCAGCAGGCCGAGTCCTCAGTCGTAAGGGGACGTTAAACTTTCGCCACTAAATTCTGCCGATGACCTGGCATTGCTCGATAAGAGGCCAATTTCACAAAGCAAAAAAGTGTGTAATTACAAAGAATTTCTTTGTTATTACAAATAATTTGTACACATGTTTGTGGTTTGGATTTCACAAAACCTCAGGGCAGTAAATTTCAATTTACTATTTACAAACTAGTTCACAAAGATATTGTTTGTAAAAATGTTTGCAATTGCACATGTTCTATTTCTCAAAGGTTGATGGAAGTGAGGAAGTGTTTGCAATTACAAACATGTAATTCCAGTGGGTCATGGATTCTGAATTTTAGAAACTCCATTGATAGTTGACATTGTTTGACTGTTCAGGTTATTTTCTTGGTGAGGTTGTTACGTTGCCGAGGTTGTTAGGGTAATGGTTTAGTTATACATAGGTATAGCTGCCAAAAAAAAGAGTTATTTCCCAAGAGATTCGAACAGGGATTTCCAGCTTTGAAGTCCAGTCACAGTGCTCCTTACCGATTGCGCTATGATGTGAGGGGCGCCTCCGCGCGGAGAAACCGCATGGCGATAGAATTGCAGCGGTCAACGATGGCTTGTGCAATGTGCAGTGAACCTTCACCCTTTACGACGTGGAAATCGGCTAGGTTAGATGAAAAAATGGTCGAGAAATTCAACGATCTTTCTTTTGAGAGTAGTTCTGTTGTTATGCTCCGCCACCCGGTGAATGGCCAAATTCTGTTTACTCTAATTGCTTACCAAGATGTATTTGTACGATCAGAGTTTGCATTCCGATGGAATGTTAATTAAAAGATAATTCTTCCCATAAATAATTGTATTTTGAATAAAAAATAAACCACAATGTAAATATTTGTTAAATCAATTAGTTAACAATCAAATGATTTGTCATTAGCATCAAGTTTAATACAAACGTTCTTGATTTCAAGGTTTCTGCTGTACTAACATTTGTGTTTACAATTTTGCTTTACAATCGGTAATTCAGAGGTAGTGAATGTTTGTGAAATGTCTTTTTGTGAGGTTTGCAATATTGTCTTGCGTTTGTAATCGCAAACATGTGTAATTACTAACTTCTTTGTGAAATTGGCCTCAGATGGTGGGGTCGGGGGCCCGTGTAAAAAGCTTTGCTTGTCGTAGGTCCTGATCTCGGAAATCAATCCGATACAACTTTCGGACTAAAACGAATATAAAAAACATTGGAAGTAAATATGCTGTCTAGACAGAACATTACGCAATTTGTTTCAGAACCCGCAACAAATATTGACGGCGAATACGTTGCCTATCAGGTTTGCTGTTCATGCCGACTAACGCTATCCAATATCTTTAATTTTTAAAATTAAGTAAAAGTGGTCAAAGTTGCGCGCGAAGAAATGTCACGTTCGCGTAGGCTCCTTCTCAAATAGAGGCCCTTGATTTTGGTTTGCCCCTCTGACACCATTCCGCGACACGACTGTGTCCAAGGGCCCACAGTCTCAAGAAGGTTGCCCTAACGCTCCTTGGGTCCAGGAAATTGTTTTGCCCCTCCCCTCACACGCACCACACGCACCACACGCACCACACGCACCACACGCACCACACGCACCACACGCACCACACGCACCCACCCACCCACCCACCCACGCACGCACGCACGCACGCACGCACGCACGCACGCACGCACGCACGCACGCACGCACGCACGCACGCACGCACGCACACACACACACACACACACACACACACACACACACACACACACACACACACACACACACACACACACACACACACACACACACACACACACACACACACACACACACACACACACAAAATCCGATGCACCGGCCAAACCAACAGTTGAAAGATGTCAACAGTCCATCCAGCATTGCGAATCTACGGGAAGTGTGTACCGCGTGACTGTGGGAAGATGGGATCAGATTGATGCATTGCTTATTCTCAGATACCAATTAGAATCGTGTTTTCTGCGGCAAGACGGAAGCAGTATTCGCTACTAAATTAGCTATTGAGTTTGTATTCACTGATGTTTACCTCTCTTGTCCTTTAATTTGTGTGATATGAAAGGTTTTACGTTTATTTATATCGAAGATCCGAGTATGACATTTGTATATAGACACGATGACAATTACCTGCCGCCGCCGCCGCCGCCGCCGCCGCCGCCCCCCCCCCCCCCCCCCCCCCCCGTGGCGCGATTTCGCCTCGACTGGGGCGCCGGCGTCTTCACTGGGGGAGGGGGAGCTGCAGCCCCCTAGTTAGCATGTTAGGGGGAGCTGTAGCCCCCTAGCCCAGGGATAAGGATTCGTATGTTCTGATTATATAAGAAAGAAAAAAATGTCACGCTCATCACACGATATTGACTAGGTTTCCAAGCGCATAGCGCCGAGGCCGCGGTGCGAACAGCGGCGCTCAGATTGACGGACGGCCATCGTGCGATTAGCGCCGCAATCATCTGCGCCAGGATGGCACGGGAATGGTGCTGACGGAGCGGGCCACACACAGGACGGATGATCGCACGGCGCGAGACGGGACGGCGCCAGCTTCTAATCTCCGGCCGAGCCGCCGATCTCATTTACGGATCGCCACACCCGACTGTCTGTCCGGTCCACGGTCACAACTATTCAGAGTCAAATTAGATCACGCCGAGATGAATGGGCTCCTGACGTGGCCGCTCGACAAAAACAGGTGGCGAAGCGCTCTGAAATCTCGCCGGCGGCACCCGGCGCCGATATCGTAATGGATGACTCCTACAGCACAACTTTTTGGCTATTGATATGTCCGTCGTGAAGCCAGAAGGGCCCTCTGAAGGCCATAGTGGGACCTCTGGATGCCCGAGGGCCTCTGGATGCCGGAGAGGGCCCTCTGGAGGCCGAAGAGGGTCCTCTGAAAGCCAAAGGAGCCCTCTGAAGGCCAAGGGGCCCTCTGGAGGTCAAAGGGGCCCTCTGAAAGCCAGAGTGAGCCATCACAGGTCAGAATGGGCCTCTCTCTGTCAGAGTGGGCTCTCTGGAAGCCCGAGAGGGCCCACTGGATGTCAGTTGGCGCTCTGGAGGCAGAAGTGGGCCCTCAGGAAGCCAGAGTGGACCCTTTGGAGGACGGATTGGGCCCTTTGGAAGCCAGGGCCCTCTGAAGGTCAGAATTGGGCCTCTGCAGGCTGAAGTGGGCCATCTAGAGGTGGAGGCAGAAGTGGGCCCTCTGGAGGTCAGAGTAGATCCTCTGGAGGCCACATGGGCCCTCTGGAATATTCGCGACAACTTAAAAATCGTTAAAGATATCAACCTGAGACCTTCAGTACCTTCTTCCACATCAATTCTACGTTGGCTCAGAAAAAATCCAAGCTATTTCGTCGATTTTTTAAAGATATACACCATTTCGTGACGTCACTTTACGCGAAATTAGCGATAAAATCACCCAACCTTTAAGCATTTTAAGATAAACTAAAACGAAAAGAACGAAAATATAGGAAATTGAACGTTCTATCAAACTGCAATCTCGTAATTTTGAAATCTTTGGGTTTGCCCCATGTTTTTAATGAAAAATTATATTTTTTGGGGAAAAACTTTTCATGTTTAAACAAATATAAAAAAACGAAATATATGTGAAAGAAAGGTGTTCCAGCAATATACAAAACAAATTTAAAATGAATATCATCTTTTTTGACTGACTTATGGCTCCCTAAGTATGAGTAACTCATGACGTCATATTGTACAATTGCGTGTTTCGGCTTTTATTGACCAGATAAAGACAAATCAATGCCAGCACTGTATTTGAGACAAAACTGGTTTAGAAACATGCCTTTTTGTATTTAGATTTATCAATTTCAAATTTTGACCATATATGACTCATGACGTCATATTGTGAAATTGCGTTTTTTGGCTTTTATTGACCAGATAAAGACAAATAAATGCCAGCACTGTATTTCTGATACAAAATAGGTCTAGAAACATGCCTTTTGTATTTATATTTATAAATTTCAAATTTTGACCATATCTGACCTGAACTTGACCTAAGCTTGACACTAACTTCACTTAAATGAGGTCATATGGTAAAATGACCATCACTATCGATAGCTACGTGTAAAATAGCCCATACAACATGTATTGCATGACTTCCGGAAATTTGCTGCGTATAGTGACTTCTTGTGACCTGATCCTTGACCTTGACCTTTGCCAACAATCTCATTTTAGGTCATGCGGGATGTGTATTATACCTTTGGGAGGACTTTGGATGATCATGGTCGCAATCAAAGACTTTGGATGGAAAGTATGGTCCATAAACTCAAATGCCTTAATTTTGACATTTGACACGACCTTGACCTGATGTGACCTCAATTCGAAAATTTAGAGTAAACTTTAGATGCATCTCATTGCGAGCTTTCGAATGCCGCGTTGCACGTCTCGGTGCGATAATTGGTTCCGGAAATAACGAGGGGCAATATTTGCCCCCGGTCAATGGTGTTCTGCTGAGACCCCGGTCGCGCGCGGGTTAACACGCGCAGTGGAGAGGGGTATGCCACTGGAGGGGGGGGGGGGGCACTTTAGTGCCCCTCCCCCTAAGATTTCCGAAAGTATGAGAGCTAGAACGATCAAACTTTCAGGGTAGGTAGGTGCTATGATGATCTACATTTACAATTTTTTTAGTGACCTTCGGTCAAAATCTTCAAGGTCAAATGAGGTTACCAAGGTCAAATCTAGCCAAATGTCACAATTGTGGGAATTTGACTTATGTGACGTCAGGTCCCCAGCAATGTGTACAAAGTTGTTGCTGGAGATGAACATTGGCATTGTCTACCGAATGGCGTTTGAATCATCCCGATCCGACTGTTGGTTCCGAAGATATCGCTTTGCCGACCTCGATTCTGGCCGCCATCTTGGAATGAAAATCCGTATATTCGTAATCCGTATATAATTTATCGACCGATTGATTTTTTTACGTGAAACGATCCGCTATTGAGTTGGCGTAAATGTCGCGTAAAACACACCTCCCTGCGCAGCTTCGTTTGCGAGCTACTCACGAAAACAAGTGGGGGGGGGGGGGGGGCGGGCACAAAAGTGCCCCCCCCCCCACCCCTCCACTGCGCGCGTTAAGCCTAGAAAGGGACTCACAGACCGTCATAAGGCTATTAGACGCCTGATCACGACCCATCAGTCATAGCAACACTCTCAGGCTAGGCAAGGACCTTTCAGGTCAACCAGCGGTCCTTTAAAGACGCTGAGGACCCAATCGAAGTCACTTCGGTCATGTTTTGGCTCGGGTAAAAATTGAGGTCACCGGAGGTTAACAAAAGTGAAATTTTCAAACTTTAGGACTTAGCTCCAGAAACTCCATTTTTTTGGGCACTATGATAGCTAGGAAGAAACGAAAACAAACAATCCAATTTAGCTCATGTTAACAGTTTAGGCTTCAGTTTAGGCTCACCAAATGTCATGGCTGATTCCCACACAGTGCGGGTCGATCGAGTTCAAAACAAATTTATAATTTGGCTTCTAAATAGTACTTTCTCTGGTCATACCATTTCTTTAGCATACTCAAGACTTGTTACAACACTCTTCCGGATACCTTCTTTATCAGCTCGTAGGGTTTCAGCACGCCCTATTCTTCATCAGGAACATTTTCCACTCGAAATTAGATTCCCAAACTTTGCTAACAAGCTTTTCACTTCATGTACCAGCTCGATCGACCCGCACTCACAAGCTGTTACACGAGATCTGCCCCCGCGTTAACACCGTGAAGGGCAGTCTATTCTGCAGGATATCTAGGCTAGTCAACTCTTTTTTTTAAACAGCGTCCCAGAGGTGGATTTTCTTGAAGATCATTTTAACACTTTTAGGAAACAAGTCATCACTTATATAGCATCTCTGTAACTCGTCTTTTACGGTCGCTGTTTTTATCTTGCATCATTTATCAGTTCACTTTGTATTGTTTACACTATTTATATCTTACTAATGTTCCGATGTACTTTATAGAGTGATCGTGTTATCGGTTTTACTATGTGACTTCACCTGTCAGTGGGGGCGACCCTGTTGGTGATCTGCTTAAAAAATACAAGCAAACAAAATGCTGGCATCTTCTTCCAAGAAGTTTTCGTGCACAACGTTTTACCTAATGAAGATAGGGCAATAATTTCAACGCCATCGTGTTTGTCTCATCGAGGCACTTCGAGCTGTAGTCACGATGGCCGGATTCGGTCAAGTTGAAAATTTGACCTCAGGTCAAGGTCATTAATTTGTGGACCCAGTAGGTAATGTTGCATATGGGGAGACGCATCTCAGCAAGACAAACACAGTAATGCGAGTTGCACGTCTCTATATTCATTATATGAAGAGACATTGGCAAAAAAGTGCTAGTGACCTCAGATGTCCTCGGCTGATAGATGCACGGGGGCAATGTTATGGGGCATCGCCGGTCCGAAGGTTGGTTGTACGTTTTCGGGGTATGTCTGGGTCGAGTCCGTTGTATATAGCTAGTAGTATTCGAACCCAGGACAGGCACAGAAAACAGAACAAAACATGACATGCGTGTTTCCCAGCAGTTTCCTGACTGGGATTCGAAACCACGATCCTTGCAGGAGTGAATGGTAAGAGCCAAACACAGTCTCACGTGGCCATAGCTGGCACCGGCACAGAAAAGGTAGAAAAAATTGAAAATACGTGTTTTGTGGCAACTCCGAGACTGCGATTCGAACCCAGGACCCTTGTATTGGTGAGAGTTATGACCGAAATACCGTGTCACGTGTCCATAGCTGGCACTGGCACATAAATTGTAGAAGAAAAAACATGGAAAACGTGTTTCCCGGCATTTCCTGACTGGGATTCTTCCCCAGGACCCTTGAATGAGTATCGATATCGATACTGCTTCCAATCGAAAGGCCTTCATCCAAATAGTGTGTGCATGATTTGGAAGCGTTAGCCACAAATTCTGATCCATCAATAATATATGCCGTTCCGATGAAAAACGATTATTATATCGAAATCGATAACTATATCGATAACAATCGATAAAACGTCAAGTCCGTTATCGATAGTTATCAAGTCCGACCAATCGATAGTCTGTTATCGACTTAGTATGTCTGCATTGTTTGATATCGGTATTGGCAAGCAGCTTTGAGATAATTGCGAAAAACTTGTGTTTCCTGACAGTTTCCTGACTGGGATTCGAATCCAGGACCCTGGACCCTTGCATGAGTGTATCGATATCGATATTGATTCCAATCAATAGTTCCTCATCCAAATAGTATGTGTGCATGATTTGGCCGCGTTAGTCATAAATTCTGATCCATCAATAAGATATAGCCTTCCTGTGAAAATAGATAATTATATCGATAACGGTATCGATACCAATTGATAGTCCCTTATCGACTTAGTATGCCTACGTTGTTTGGTATCGGTATTGGCAAGCATCTTTGAGACAATTGCGCAAAATGTGTATCCCGGCAGTTTCATGACTGGGATTCGAACCCAGGACCCTTGTATGAGTGTATCGATATCGATATTGATTCTAGTCGATAGGTCTTCATCCAAATAGTATGTGTGCATGATTTGACCGCGTTAGTCACAAATTCTGATCCATCAATAATATATTCCCTTCCGGTGAAAATCGATAATTATATTGAAATCGATAACGATATCGATACGAATCGATACACCGTTATCGACTTAGTATGTCTGCATAGTTTGGTATCGGTATTGGAAGCAGCTTTGAGATAATTGCGCTAAAGTAAAATATATAAAAGCATGAAAATGCGCGTTTCCAGACTGGATTCAAGCCCAGGACCCTTGCATGAGTGTATCCATATCGATAACAATTCCTATCAATAGTCCGTCATCCATATAGTATGTGTGCATGATTCGGACGCATTAGTGACATATTCTGATCCATCTTGTGTGCACTTCCGTTGAAAATCGGTAATAATATCGATATCGATGACGGTATTGATATCAATCGATAGTCCGTTATCGTCTTAGTATGTCTGCATTGTTTGATATCGGTATTGGCAAGCAGCTTTGAGATAATTCCGCAAGACGTGTGTTTCAGTTTTAATTGCGCTAAAGTAAAATATATAAAAGCATGATAATTGTGTTTCCTGACTGAGATTCGAACCCAGGACCCTTAAATGAGTGGAATTACAGCACGTGCGCGGCTGACCCCCTCCCACTGACCCTCGCGGAGCTGCCGACATCCGTTCCGGCGCACTGCAATGCACCAGGGCCACTGCAGGGCTTCCCAAGTGGCCCAATGTCGTAAAATTGGGGTTGCAGGTACGTGTTCAAGGTCACGTGGCACGTGTAATGGAGTTTTCACGGAGTTGTAACTTTGTCAGCAGGTAGCCCAGGAGGTGCTCCACCCCTACAGAAAGTTTTGTTGTTCTAAATTCGTCATTGTGCGAGAACCTGGCCGTTGCTTTTTTTCGAAACTCCCATAGGCTTAACATGGGGAAAATGCACGTGCACGTGGCACGTGCAATAGAGTTTTCACAGAGTTTTCACTTTGCCAGCAGATACAAACAGGGGGGGGGGCACTTTCGGCCATTTTTTTCTTCTTCTAAAATATTGTATTTTGGTGTGTGATTTTGCATGGCAAAAGGTTCGCCAAGACTGGAAGAGCCCGAATCTGCAAGAAATGTTTGCATGCATGTTGTTGCAGAAATGTTGCATTTGGTTTTCCTCAATACGAAATCAAAGTTGCACTTTGATTGCACTTGGATTTTCATCGAAACCTGAAATGCAGTGGGTTTTGGCCCTGCCAATCTGTCCTGGAATAACCAATGTCTGAAAATGCCTACTCAGACCGTCTGAAGGCCGCTTTCAGACCGACATAAGCCATGGGGTTTAAAAGCCCTAAAAAGTTTAAAAACCAAGCCTCGGACCGTAAAAATACCCTTTCAAATAAGCGTGGGGCCCCTCGCACCGACCGAGATCCCTTTCAGACCAACCGAGGGCCCCTTTGCCAAGTTGCCCCCAACCCCCAAAGGCCAGGGCTGCGACCGCTCCTGTATATAGTACCCACTAGACCATTCATTCTTTTCTTTGCTGTGGACGTTTTAGCTGCATTTCACTCCGGATGATGCATACTGTCCGACAATAAGCGATAAGCTGAAAGCTCATTAGATTATATATATATATATATATATATATATATATATGGCATATATGACAAGGGAAAGCAAACAAATAGGTGAACGCGTTTCGTCATAAGACTTCATCACAAGATGAAATAATGCACTGGAATTCGGCACTCGGATTAGGGGGTAGTGCATTATTTCATCTTGTGCATATGGTGCTGATGAAGTCTTTTATGACAAAACGCGTCCACCTATGTGTTTGTTTTCCTGTGTCATATATGCCATAATTGTCTGTGTATTAACACACACACACACACACACACACACACACACACACACACACACACACACACACACACACACACACACACACACACACACACACACACACACACACACACACACACACACACACACACACACACACACACACACACACACACACACACACACACACACACACACACACACACACACACACACACACACACACACACACACACACACACACACACACACACACACACACACACACACACACACACACACACACACACACACACACACACACACACACACACACACACACACACACACACACACACACACACACACACACACACACACACACACACACACACACACACACACACACACACACACACACACACACACACACACACACACACACACACACACACACACACACACACACACACACACACACACACACACACACACACACACACACACACACACACACACACACACACACACACACACACACACACACACACACACACACACACACACACACACACACACACACACACACACACACACACACACACACACACACACACACACACACACACACACACACACACACACACACACACACACACACACACACACACACACACACACACACACACACACACACACACACACACACGGCGGTCAGGGGAGTTGACCCCTGACCGCCGCGGGGATCGGACGCGCGCCAGCTGAGCTCCGCGAGTGGCCGGTCGCAGCGAGCGAAAACGTGATATTTTCCTGACAGTGAGTAGTGCGGTGCACTAAGGCGGTGTTGAGCGGCACTATCATCGAGCGCCAAGGAGATCAGCATGCCAGAAGAAGACCTCACAGCCTCGCTGATCGAGTGCTTCGGCAACGCCGGTGTGGTGGGAGCCCTGAGAGGACTGCTAACACCCATAGTTAGTGAGGCGGTGGAGACAGCTGTAGCTGTAGCTGTAGCTGCAGCGGTGGCATCAAAGGATGCAGAGATCAAGGAGCTGAAAGAGACCTTCTCTAAGGAGTTGAAGAGTTTAAAGAGCCAGCTCAACGACAACGAGCAGTACTCACGGCGACAGTGCGTGAACATTTCCGGCATCCCCGAACACAGCAACGAAGACGCCAAGAAGATCGTGCTTGAACTGTCTCGCATCACTGGAGCACATGTTGAACCGGGTGACGTCGACGTTGCGCACCGAATCGGCAGGCCGAAGCCCGGAAAAACGCGCACAATCATAGCCCGGTTTGTTACGGTGTCCAAGAGGCAGGCGTTCTACGCCGAGCGCCGCGGGCTGCGTGGAGCGCGGGCGCCGCCAGGCTCCCAGCTCACGGGTAACACTCTGGCGAAAACTTTCATCTCTGACAACCTGACACAGCATAACGAGCAGCTAATGTACCAGGCCAGACAGCTGAAGAAAAAGGGAAAGTTATTCGCCGCCTGGTCCGATCAAGGCAAGCTGAAGGTGAAAGAAAACCAGGGAGCATCTACGAAGATCTTCAAAACGGCTGACGACCTACGTGCTCTGTGCGGAGATGACCCGGTGCTTGACGAGGCACCTGTACCTGTGGCTGCGGCTGTGGCTGCGCGACAGCCGGAGGACGCCGTCGACCCGGAGGGTTTTCGCAAGGTGCCCAGTCGACGCGGTAGGAGCGTTGCCAAAAAGTAAGTGCCGTAGTCGACGCGCTGGTTTCGCCGTCCCCGCCCGCCCGCCTGCCTGCTGGCTGGACTCGCCGCTGCCGTGGCAGCGGCTGAGCTGCGAACTCAGCGCCTCTGGTGGAGGGTGGTGGAACTGCGGCCCGACTGGCGACTGACTGCGAGGATCCGGGGACTGCCGCTGCCCGCGCTGGACGGTCGGCTGGGCGGTCGGCTGCCGCCCCAGCCTGCTGACCTGGGTCCGCCGCTGCCGTGACCGCACCGCTGCTGAACTTTACGGAGCAGCGCCTCTGGTGGCGGGTGGTGGCACTGTGGCCCGCCCGGCGGCTGGCGGCTGGCGGCGGGCTCCCGGCGCGGTCTCGGAGCCGAGTCGGGGCTGCGCAGCGCTCCTACCGTGACTGCGGACTCGTGAGTGTAGGAGTGCTAGAGTTTTGTTTGTGCTTTGTGTCCAGACGCGTTTGTTATGGTGTTCTTTAGTTACTGTATATGTTGCATAGGTGTCCTGAGCGACAATGACATGTCATAGATACAAATAGGTACAGTTGGTATTAATTTGCATTGCATTTATTTTGGTTGTTCCTAACGTAACGAGTACGAGTTGATTGTCTTGTTTGATGAACACCAATAATTAAGCAATTTGAAATCAGGTCATAACTGAACTTATCTACGTGATCTCAAACATAAAAACCAACGAGCCAGTGCATGTTGCATGTGAAGTTGTTTCAGTGCCACTCAACACCGCCGCCTGGGAGTGTGCCCGCCCCCAGCCCCGGCTCGGCCGGAGTTGCCGCCCCGGTGTCCGGGGAGGACCCGCTGTACAATGGCCTCCCCTCCCATGATTGCCCCCCTTGTCCGCTGACCTCGCGATGGTGGAGCCTTCTGCTCTCGACTAACCAAACTATATATTGTTTACACCCATACCCAACAGGAGAGTGCGCCACTGGCGCGTTATACAGCCACACACCAGTACACAACCACCAATCCACTCGCCCAGGTTGTGAGCGGAGCGCACAATGGACAAGATATCCCCAACCATCACAACATACATCCAACGGAAAGTGGCATATTTGAAACATATACCCCGACTGCAATATCTTACTAGTTATCGGAGGAATAGAGCAAAACCCAGGTCCAACAAATAATCACTCACGTTCTCTAAAAATTGCCCACGTGAATATAAATAGTATTAAGGTCTGGCTCCACGGCATGCGTTTTTGATTTTTCTATTTTTTTCGTTTTTTCGTTTTTCGCTTTATGAGTTGATTTTTTCGCGTTTTTCGCTTCAATTTCGAAGTTTATAGTTTTTACGAGTTGTCACTTTTCACAATAGGAATTTCAGCTGGTTTGTACTGGATAAGTGACGGCCGACAGCGGTTTTGTCCTAATATTATATATATTGGGGCAAACGGTATCATGAATATCAACCACCAGCATCTTTTGCGGCTGGTTTTCCTGCGGCGCCATCATAGAAGGCGCCAGGAGCGCCATCAGCGGACCTGCTGGGTGCGCCCAATTCTTCTTCGTCGGGACCAAACGGGCGATTATCACACGCTGGTCCGCGAGATGCGGAACACCGACTCAGCCGCACACCAGCGGTATTTCCGCATGAGTGTTGAAGATTTCGACAAGCTGCTGGCCCTTGTCTCTGACAAGATCAAGAAGGAAGCCACCACCATGCGGGATCCCATCTCCCCTGGCGAGCGTCTGGCGGTGACGCCGAGGTTCCTGGCGGCGGGCGGCTCGATGAAGTCTGTGGCCGAATCCTACCGTATCGGGTACGCGACGATTCACAAGATCATCCCAGAGGTATGCGAAGCAATCTGGTCTGAACTTGGGCCAACAGTTCTGGCCTTCCCGACCCCGTCTGAGTGGAGACAGATGGCCAAGGACTTTGAGGCCTGTGGGAAATACAAATTTGCTGGATAATCTGACCAATCTTATCTTCTATTTTCATCAAAGAAACACCTCTAGTGCAAAATTATATACCAACAAACATCAACATTTCCACCCCTGAAAATACGGACTGAGGCAGGCTGCTAGCTGTAAAATGCAGAGTACTTATATCAATGTAAAATGTAGATGCACAAAATTGAACTTTACTCGAGATAAAGGCCCTGGAAAAAGGTATGTTGAACACGCGCTTCGCTAACGCCGCACCACATTCACTTTGGCGATATATAGAAAAAGCGATGTTCAACCCAAACTTTTGGGTTGAATCAACGTTTCGCTTTTACATTTTTTCGCTTTTTTCGCGTCGCGTTTTCGTTTTCTGAGCACGTTTTTTCGTTTTTCGCGCGTTCAAAAAATCACCTTCACTCGTGGAGCTGTCTCCATGTAATCCTATGGCACAGGAAGTTTTTCGAGACCGGAAAAAACGAAAAAATCAAAAAACGTAATTAAAAAAGCGAAAAACACGTGCCGTGGAGCCTGTACTTTACAGCTGCTGGACGTTTGAACGAACTTCACCAATTTGTACACGATAACGATATAAAGATACTGGCACTAACTGAAACAAAACTAGACGACGGCATCCATCCCGCCCTTTACCACCTAGATAATTTTCACACCCCATTAACACATCATCGCAATAGACACGGATGAGGAACAGCTATCTACGCACACAAGTCCCTCCCAATTACACAAATAAAGCTTCTAGAATTGGATGGCAGTGAAGAGTGGATATGGTGCAAGATATCAATTTCAAAAATATCACTCCTTGTCTGCTGTTTATACTTGCCACCCAATCTTGACGCGAACAGACTTGAACAATTTACAGAACATCTATCTGAAAGTATTACCCTTGCCCTTGCAAGGGTAATACTTTCCAAGGGTGTTGGGTTGGCGCCTGAATATGGCGGCCGACATTGCGAGTGCTCCCAGTTTTCGCCCGTTTTTGTGCGTTCCCCAGTGACTCCCAGCTCTGAGAGTGAGCAGTGACCGAGTTTGGGACAGCAGCGATCTGGTCAGTGACTTTTCATGCCGGGCTTTTCACACCTGTGCCTTTTATCAGTGTCTGCACTTACCGTCCTCCGCCTCGATGTCCGCTGCGGCGCCATGCCGGGCGTCCCGCTCGCCGGTGCACCGGAATTCTACCGGTTTCGGAAGAGCCGCGGAGCCGAATCGCACCAATCAGCGCCAGTCCACTGTATTCTACCGGACCTGGTGCTGGGTCAGCCCGAGCCTCCCGAGCGGCTGCGGCCGGCCTGGCTCAGCAGAGGCGTCGCCAGGCCCTGGTGCGGGGGAGCTGCCGTGCCGCCCTCCCGGCAGGAACCGGTGAAGGGAAGGAGAGCCGCACCTCGCCGAAACGGACGAGGCACGCACCGTGGCACTCGCGCCGGACGCCGAGTGCAGCTGCGTCGACACCGACTAGAGAGAGATGCGGAATGGCGACACCGCCTGGACCGAGATGCGGTGCGACAGCTCCACCGCCAATACTACGACCGCGCCCTGCTACCGGTACCCATCGCGCCGGCAGAGTGCGCCCATGGCAATGGTGCGGTCCGTGTAACGAGCCGGCAGCCGATCCCCGGCGCCGCGCCGAACCAGCCCGACTCAGCTGACCGGTCAGCCGCCGCCGCGGCCCGCTGCCTAGTCCGGCCCGCTCGGCTCACAGAGCGACAGACCTGCCGCCTGGCGGACGGCGGCCTGAGAGATGGCTGCACTAGCAGCGCCACGGCGCGCTCTCGGCTCAGAATCGGTCATCTAAACGTTCGATCCCTTTGCAGTAAACTCGACGACGTCATGATGCTGCTGGAGGACCACCATCTCGACATGCTGTGCTTATCTGAAAGCTGGCTGTCTCCACAGATTGACAATCAGTTTTTAACCTTCCCTGGATACGGCGTGCTCCGGCGTGATCGTGTTGGCCGCCGCGGTGGCGGCGTCGCTATCCTGCATCGAGTGGAGATCCAGGCTAAGGAACTCACCATGCCCGCAGACGGTCCCCTGGAATCGCTATGGATTTCGGCGATTTGGCAGGGTGGCCAGCCGATTACGGTGGGCGTCGTTTACCGCCCACCGGACAGCCCGGTGACGCCAAGCCTGAACCACCTGCAGGATCAGCTGCGCGCCGCTCTGTGCGCAAACAGACCGGTCTTCATGTTGGGCGACACTAACTTCAACGTCTTGGACATCACTTCCTCCAACACGCGCCGTTATCTGGATACCATCAAGGAGCTGAACATGGTGCAGCTGGTTGACGGGCCCACCCATCTTCACCCAGCGCCATCTACGCTGGACCATGTCGTCACAAACCTGAGAGATCCGCCACCAGATGTCACTATCCTACCGGACGCTATTAGCGACCACCAGCCGGTAATCGCCAGCGTGCCGCTCGGACGAGTGCGACGACCTCCGCAGTGGCGCACCGTGCGCAGCTGGCGACGCGCAGACTGGAATGCCATCAACTATGACCTACTCACCTCGGACTGGAGCCAGGTAGACGGCGCCACCGACGTCAATGCCTGTGTGCGGCACTTCATGGGCGTGTGGAACGTCGTGATGGATCGCCACTGTCCACCGAAGCGAGTGCGCATGTCCAGGCCGTGCTGTCCCTGGTTGGCCGAGGACCCGACCCTGCGAGCGCTGATGTCCGAGCGGGACTCTGCTCGTGACACCTGGCTGTGCTTGCGTACGTCAGAAGCCAAGGATGATTTTACCCGGCTTCGCAACCAGGTGAAGAGCCGTCTGATCGCAGCAAGACGCCAGTTCCTGTGTAGCGAGTTGGTGTCGGGGGAACGCCGCAACTTCTGGTCCAACTTCAAGAGGTTCGCCAAGGCGCCCCCGATGCCAGCCGGGAACGCGTCCGCAGAGACACCGGAAGAAGCTGAAGCAGCGGCGGAAGAGATGAACCGCTACTTCGCCGCGGTGGGGCCGCGCATCGCCAACGACCTCCAGAGCGCAGTCGACGCCGGCCGCTCGAACCTGAGGCCACCTACCGTCTGCGCTGCGGGTTTCCGGTTTCAGCCGGCGACACTCCCAGAACTGTCTCGCTGTGTTGGACGGATGAGCTCGTCGCGCGCGGTAGGGCTGGACGAGGTTCCACTCGCGGCGGTGCGTGAATGCTTTCCTGTGATAGGGCCGCATTTATTACGTCTTGTGAACTTGTCACTGATAACGAAAGTGTTCCCCGAACAGTGGAAGATGGCTTGTGTTGTCCCAATTCCCAAATCTGGTGACCCAAGAGTACCATCCAATAACCGACCCATATCGTTGCTAAGTGTGCTATCAAAGATTTTGGAAAAGGTGGCCTGCTGCCAACTGACCACCTATCTACACTCTGCACACTTGCTTAACCCATCTCAGTACGCCTATAGGTCACGCCACTCCACCGAGGATGCCGTGCTCGACGCTGTCGAGCGCCTGGTCACCAACACCGACAACGGACTGATTTCGTCGGTAACGACGATTGATCTTTCGAAGGCGTTCGACAGCGTCGATCACGGCGTTCTCCTCACCAAGCTATCTTGGTATGGTATTGACGTGGATTGGTTTAGGAGCTACCTGAGCGGTCGTCGGCAGATTGTGCGTGGCGGACGGCTAGCTCTACCTATGTCTTGCGGTGTGCCGCAGGGTTCGATCATCGGACCAATCCTCTTCATCATGTTCACCAACGACCTTTCCGGACATCTGACTCATGGCCACCTCATCTCATACGCCGATGATACTATGCACCTCGACTGCGCGTCCCCTGACAGACTGGGTCTTGACTCTCTCAAAAATAGACTAGAGCTCACACTCAGTGAGCTCAAGTCCTGGTTTAGCGCGAACTCACTGAAAATGAATGAGAAGAAAACGGATTTTCTGCTTATCGGATCCAAGCCAAATTTGAAAAAATCCACGGACTTCCACTTCATCATTGACGGTTTGGCCGTACATTCATCCAAAAAGGTAACAATTTTGGGCGTAATAGTAGACACCTGTCTGTCATGGGACGAGCACGTCACGCGGGTGATCCAAAAATGCAATGGCATTCTGGTCTCTCTGTACAAAATTCGTCATTACTTTTCGACAGACATTCTAAAGACTCTCATTCAGGCGTACGTATTTCCTCACATCACGTACTGCCTCTGCGTATGGGGTGAGGCAGCCAAGGGTCAGCTCCAAAGAATCCAAAAAGTCATCAACTTTTCGGCTAGAATCATCTCTGGAACCAAAAAATACGAACGTATCACCCCGGCTTTAAATTCTCTCGGATGGCCGAGGATCGAAACCCTGGTGGCACACCGTGACGCAATCAAGACCTACAAGGCACTGAGGGAAGAGGGCGCGCCTATCGAGATCCGCGCGCTGTTTACGGCGCGTGCGGCTGTCTCCTCCCGCGAGACACGCTCGTCGGAGAGCGGAGACCTCCACCTCCGCAAATGCAAACTTACTGCCACCCAAAAGGCTTTCTCATATCGCGCGGCCTCAGCTTGGAACCGTTTACCATCCTCTGTCAGATCTGCTCCGACTCTGGGCGCTTTTAAAGCGGCTGTTCGTGAGACCGTGGAGTGAGGAAATGTGTTTTTATCTTTTTGACCAATCCACTGCTTTTGTGATGTTAGTATATGTGACGTTGGTATGTGCATTGTTAACGCGAATTGTGCTGTCTTACATTGACAGGCAATTTTTCAGCCTGTTGGCAGTTCTTGTATAATTGACGTGAGATTGTAATACCCACCTTGTGGATTGTCTTGAATATATGAACATGAACATGAACATGCAAATACATACGCAGCTACAGCAAAAATCATACTGGGTGATTTCAACAGCGGCAATACATATTTAAACCAAACGCAACAAATCCCTAAAAATAGCGGCGTAACACCATTCGACCACAAGCTTTTTGACACTGCAGAAACCTTAGGACTAACGCAACTAATAAAGGAACCAACCAGGATGACTGATGAATGTGCTAACTTACGAGACCTCATTTTCACCAATAACATCAGGATGATAGACGATTCCGGTACGCTATCTTCCTTCTCATGTTTAGATCACTTTCCGGTATACGCTGAATTATGCATTGAAACCTTTAAATGTCAAACACTTACAAAAACACTTTGGGATTATGACAAAATCGATTCAGATCTTTTCATCAGAACCATACAGCAAACCGACTGGACTACAATACTAAATAAAGACGTTCACACAGCTACGACAGATTTAACTCACGCAATTTTAAGCGCCGCAAAAACCGCCATTCCCACCAAAGTAGTACGTATTAAAAACAAAGATAAACCTTGGGTAAATAACGAACTAAAAAGGAACATACGAAAAAGAAATATGCTATTTAAATGCGCCAAACGAACCCAATCACATATCGATTGGTGCAATTGGAAAACACAAATAAATTTCGTATCAAACTTAAACAAACGCCTCCACTCAGAACACATTCAATCACAAGTTACCGAATTAATACGTAACAAACAGAGTCCATACAAATATTACCAGATTTTAAGTGATCTAACCGGCCGAAAACATGTCAATCCCATCCCTCCTCTTTTGAAACCTGACGGTGAGGTGGTATCGGACAACAACGACAAAGCTCAACTCCTCAATGAATATTTCGCCTCACAGACACGACTTGACATCTCGAAGACACGAACACCACAAACGACACAAGATAGGCCCGTTCTCTCTATGGACAGCTTTGTAGTATCAGAAAGTGAAGTACTGTCCATGTTGAATTCACTGGACCCCAATAAATCGACAGGACCAGACGATATTCCAACAAAATTACTTAAAATATCCGCTATCTTAATTGTAGAACCATTGACTAAATTATTTAACAAATCTCTAAAGCAAGGCATATTTCCCAATTCATGGAAAACTGCCAACATAAAACCTATTTATAAAAACAAAGGATCACCAGCTAACCCCACAAATTATCGGCCAATATCTCTCCTAAGCTGCATTTCAAAGATGCTGGAAAAAATAGTTTTCAAAAACATATATACACATTTATCAAACCCCAATCTACTTTCAGACAAACAGAGCGGGTACAGACCAAAGCACAGCACACAACTTCAACTCATCTATTTGACCCACAATCTGTATAAAGAACTCGACTCAGGACGTGAATTTACAGCAATCTACTTAGACATCTCTAAATATTTTGACAAGATTTGGCATGACGGACTTTTAGAAAAGTGCAAAACTGACTTTGGACTGACTGGAACATCTCTGACATGGCTGCAATCTTACCTGACAAACAGGACACACAAAGTAATTGTAGAAAATAGCTCTTCTTCTCTACAGACTATAAACGCCGGATGCCCTCAAGGCTCCGTTCTGGGTCCGTTGCTAGCATTAATGTATTTGGACGGACTTTCTACGATGACAACAAATGACACCCTCTTCTTCGCCGACGACACATCACTTTACGCTTCCCACAACAACAACGATTTTGGTACGACACAGACATCTCTACAAAGTGACCTTGACAACATCTACAAGTATGGTCAAGATTGGAAAATCATATATAATGGCTCAAAAACGATACAGCAAACATTCTCACTCAAAAAGACACCTAATATTCCTTAACTAATTTTCGATGGCCAGGTAATCCCAGTCAACCAAAGTCATAAACACCTGGGTATATCTCTTTCCAACGATCTCAAATTCAAAACGCACATAAATGACATTATCAAAAAGGTAAATAGAGCCATGGGCCCAATATACCCAATTCAGATGTGTACCAAGAACCATTCTAGACCAAATATACTCAACATATATAAGACCTTACTTCGACTATTGTGACATAATCTACGACGGACTTATAACTGCGACAGACGCTTTATGACTGGAAAGACTGCAAAACCGAGTTGCTCGGCTAATCACAGGTACGATGTTAAGGACACCGACGAATAAATTGCGACTTGAACTGGGCTGGACTTCGATGGTAAATAGACGAAAAATTCATAAACTTATACTGTATCACCGTAATCAAGCACCTAACTCACAAATGCCTCTATACATTAATTCCATTCTCCCCGAGCCTAGGATATCACAAACTGGTAGAGAATTAAGAAACTCGGAAACACTCACACAGCCTTACAACAGAACTTCTGTATTCAAAAACTCTTTTATACCAAGTACCACTAAACTTTGGAACAAATTAGCCCTTTCCGTTCGCCAATCTAATCACATGTCCTTTAAACGCATTATTAAGGAACGTTTTAGCCCACCTCCTCCACCTACATTCTTCACTTCTGGCTCAAAGCGCGGCAATTTGCTACACACCAGACTTCGGGTAGGAGCATCTCAGCTCAATGCCCACCTGTACCAATTCCAACTCACCGATTCACCAAAATGTTCATGCAGCAACCAATCCGAAACTGTTGAACATTTCATTCTCAACTGCATGCTCCACAACAATTATCGAACAGTGATGCTAAATGAGTTATCCACCATTCTCAATATCGACTTCACATCTCTAACAAAATCAGTTCAAATAGACATCATACTTAATGGTTACAGCCTTAGTCAGGTCAGCGGACGACGGGTAGCGTATTGTGTCCAAAAATATATTATGCATACTCAAAGATTTATATAAACACTTCAGGCTCTTCCCTCTCCCCTCCTCGGGCAATTGGCGGCGGCGGCGACTGGCTCTGCGGGTGCGCGGCGGGCGGGCGTCCTTCCACGTGCTGCGGTCACTGATCTGTAGTGTACGAAACGAACTGCCGTGTGCGCGTGTGTGTTTGCGTGTATGTCTGCATGTATGTGTGAAAGCACTTGCTTGCAAGTTTGCATTTGTGAGTGTGTGTAAGTGAGCGTGTAGGCATGCGTGCCTGCACGCGTATGGGTGTGGAGAGGTGCCCAGATTTAAGTCTTGTGCTTATGTACCGATCTCCGATACTGTCTCGTACTAATATGCTATATGTTAATAAATATTATCAACTCAACTCAACTCAACTCACTCACTCACTCACTCACTCACTCACTCACTCACTCACTCACTCACTCACTCACTCACTCACTCACTCACTCACTCACTCACTCACTCACTCACGCACGCACGCACGCACGCACGCACGCACGCACGCACGCACGCACGCACGCACGCACGCACGCACGCACGCACGCACGCACGCACGCACGCACGCACGCACGCACGCACGCACGCACGCACGCACGCACGCACGCACGCACGCACGCACGCACGCACGCACGCACGCACGCACGCACGCACGCACGCACGCACGCACACACACACACACACACACACACACACACACACACACACACACACACACACACACACACACACACACACACACACACACACACACACACACACACACACACACACATACATACATACATACATACATACATACATACATACATACATACATACATACATACATACATACATACATACATACATACATACATACATACATACATACATACATATATATATATATATATATATATATATATATATATATATATATATATATATATATATATATATATATATATATATATATATATATATATATATATATATATATATATATATATATATATATATATATATATATATATATATATATAACAACCTGCTGTAAAAACAACTGAATGTTTACTACCAGTCTCAAGGAAACCCTTGCAACTTAAGGGAAAATACCCGAAAACAAATTACACCTAAATGGAAAAAAAAATCAATTTCAGTAGTAGCAGGGAGAATATAGAAGTCCAGCAATCATAATTAAATCCAGCAAATAGCAATGGAACGATGCACACCTATCTCACAAGTCACTGATCGGATTCGGATTTAGCTGTGTCCCCTTGAACATGGGGTTCAAAATTAAGATGCCAGTCTTGTAGAACAGGTACAAATATCTTGAAACCCATCTTGGTTTCCTCTAGACCTACTTCTGAACGAAATTACACCGTTTTTCTAAGTGAAATTTTATTTCCAAGATTTGGAACATAAGCGGATGTACGTCAACTTTCGGGGTGGTATATTCATGTTACACCCAGGGGCAGATCCAGGGGGCCAAGGGGCCATGCCGCCCCCCCCCCAAACGGTCGGACGTTCAGTCAAGGGCGTCGCCGACGGGGGGGGGGGGGGGGTCCTGACTGTCGGCTTGCGATGCCACTCTCTGAAAGCGGGGTGGTCGACCCCCCACTTTTTGCGGGGAAAGTTAACAATTTATCGTAAAAATTACCTTTGCAGCAGTCAAAATCCAGCTATCCAGTCAAAACTGGAAAATTTCGCGCAGCCTCGAGGCATGACACAAGCTTCGCAATTGCTTATACAAATTTGGAAAATGGGGAAAATAATTGCATTAAGTGTCTGGCAGAGGCTCTCCCTGGCGGTAATTGCTGGCCACAGGTACCACTCCCTTCATAAAATATTAACTTGCAAGCGGGCTACATGTTTAGCTAGTCTGCCGAGTTCCGAAAAAGGCGACGCGAACGCAAAGACGCGGACATCGGCACCCGGAAGCTGCTCCAGCGGTGCCTAACTTGCTGGACCGAAGAGCTTATAGTGGGGACCAGGCCAGGACCATCTCCCCAAGCCATCCCCCCTCAAGGGCGTATCCAAGGGGGTACCCTGGACACCCGCGGGAAACCCCTTGAGCTGAGGGGCCCATTTTGTTTTTGTCTAAGGGGCCCTAACCGGTCTTAGGGGACCTTGGCTGGCCAGACGTACCCTCGGTCGATCTGAAGGACGGTCGGTCGGCCTGGAGGAGCCCTCATTCGGCCTGAAGGGGCCCTAAGTCGGCCTGAGGGGTCCTCAGTCGGCTTGTGGGTCCTCAGTCGACTTACAAGGCCCTCAGTCCGCTTGCGGGGCCCTCAGTCGGCTTGATGGGCTCCCAGTCGACATGAGGAGCCCTTAGTCGGCATGAGTAGGCCCTCAGTCAGCCTGAGGGGTCCTCCATTGGCCTGAGGTGGCACTCATTCGGCCTGAGGTTCCCAGTCAGCCTGAGGGCCTTCAGTCGCCCTGAATAGGTCCTCAGTCGGCCTGAAGGAGCCCTCATTTGGCCTGAGGGGGCCCTGTCGGCCCGAGGGGCACTCAGTCGGCTTGAGGGCCCTTAGTCGGTCTGGGGACCCTCAGTCGGTCTGGGGACCCTCAGTCGGTCTGGGGACCCTCAGTCGGTCTGGGGACCCTCAGTCGGTTTGGGGACCCTCAGTCGGTCTGGGGACCCTCAGTCGGCCTGAATGCGCCCTCAGTCGGCTTGAGGGGGCCTATCGGCCTGAGGGCACTCGGTCGACATTAAGGTCCCTTTGTCGGCCTGAGTTAGTCTGAGGGGACCCTCGGTCGGCCTTAGGGGTCCCACAGTTGGCCTGAGGGGCCCTCAGTCGGCCTGAGTAGGCCATCAGTCGGTCTGAGGGGCCCTCAATCGGTACGAGTTAGTCTGAGGAGACTCAGACTGCCTTAGGGTGCCCTCAGTAGGCCTTATGGGACCCTCAGTCGGCCTGAGGGGCTCTGAGTCGGCCTCAGGGGCCCTTAGTCGGCATCAGGGGCCCTCAGTCGGCCTCAGGGACCCTCAGTCGGCCTCAGGGACCCTCAGTCGGCCTCATGGGCCCTCAGTCGGACTCAAGTGCCCTCAGTCGGCCTCAGGGGCCTACAATCAGCCTCATGGGTCCCTCAATCGGCCTGGGGGGGGGGGTTCGGCCTGAGGGGCCCTGTGTCGGCCTGAGGGGTCCTGAGTCGGCCTGAGTCGCCTGAGGGGCCCTTAGTCGGCCTGAGTTAGTCTGAGGGGACCCTTAGTCGGCCTGAGGGGGCCCACAGTCGGCCTGAAGGGGCCCTCAATCGGCCTGAGGGGGCCCTCAGTCGGCCTGAGGGGCCCTCAGTCGGCCTGAGGGGCCCTCAGTCGGCCTGAGGGGCCCTCAGTCGGCCTGAAGGGGCCCTCAGTCGGCCTGAGGGGCCCTCAGTCGGCCTGAGGGGCCCTCAGTTGTCCTGAGGGGCCCTCAGTTGTCCTGAGGGGCCCTCAGTCGTCCTGAAGGGCCCTCAGTCGGCCTGAGGGATACTCACTACTCAGTCGGCCGGAGGGGGCCCTCAGTCGGCCTCAGGGGTCCCTCAGTCGGCCTGAGCGGGGGGGGGCATTCGGCCTGAGGGGCCCTGAATCGACCCGAGGTGCCCTGAATCGACCTGAGGGGCCCTGAGTCGGCCCAATGAGCCCTCAGTCGGCCTGAGGGGTCCATAGGGGCCTGAGGGGTCCAGAGGGAACCAGTCCAGTCAGCACAAATCCCGTCTACGCCCCTGGTACTCTGTAGGCCAGAGGGGGTCCTTTGGAGGTCAGAGGTGCCCCTGAAGTCCAGAAGCGGCCCTCTGGAAGCCAGAGGGAAGGTGAGAGGAGCCCTATAGAGGTCAAAGGCCCCCTTTCAAATGGAGGCCCCCTCGCAAATGGAGGCCCCCTCTCAAATGGAGGCCCCCTAAATTTCGACTTGCCCCTGACAAAATCCGTGGCGCCGCCCTACCCTCCATTACAGGTTTGTACACCTAATTGAATGATCCCCTGATGTTTTCTAACAAAGTGTGGTATGATTAACCCGCGCACTGCAGGGGGGTTGATTTTCGCCCCCCCCCCAGGTTTTTCAAAGATAGCGAAAAAACGGCGGCGCGCAGCGCCGCCGGGTTTTGATATACCTGTTAGGACATCAATTTCGCACACTTTGAGAAGAAATATATGCTCGGGTCATCTCAGGTCAGGTCACCAGACCAGGTCAAGTGACCCCACCACCAAAAATGTTTGCAGTTGTGCCAAAGCCAGAGTTTTTCACCGATCAAGTTGAAACTTACAGGATGTCATGAGGGCATCAATACTTACAATTCGTATAACTCGGAATTTTGATATCGGTGACCTAAGGTCAGGTCAATTTCGTAACCTCCCCATAATAAGTCAATGGGGAAATATACAAATGCTTCCTATTTTAAGGATATGCATGGTACTAGTCCAATTACTTCTGGATCATGTTATTATAGGATATTCTTGATGATCCAAGTGTAAGTTTTGTTCAGTGACCCCTATTGGGTCATTTGAGGTCATGCGAGGTCACCATCACTTTTTTGTCAATAACTCGACATAATGAAGATAGAGAAGTAAAACAGACATCAATGTGTTTGTCTCGTCGAGACACGTCTTCCCATATGCAACATGCCCTACTTGGGTCACCACTTGACCTTGACCTTAGGTCAAATTGTGAAGTTGACTTAACAAGGTCACCATATATATCATTCAAAGGGCCTTGACAAGATAAACACAATGGCGTAAACAGTTTTCCGTTATCTTTATTAAGTAAAAAGTGAATAGCAAATAACGATTTAGCAAAAAACTGTATTTTTTCCCCTTTTTGACCTCTGGAGCCTCAAATATTGACCTGAGATCAAATCTGAGGACACCTTTGCGATTACAAATTTCACTGGCTGGCGTTTGCTTTTATCCGTTCGCTTCTAACTATCATCGTTTCTGAGATATGTGGGAATTTCTGGAGCGATGTCCTAAAACAGGAAAAAACTGGAAAATTTGACCTTTGATGACCTCAATTTTGACCCGACTTAAAAAACACTGAAATACTTTCGATAGAACATGTATAAAGCTATCAAATGCCTTTTTCCGCTTCTCGCTACGTTGCGTGGTTTTCGAGATCTCAGGGGGGGGGGGGGGGCGGAAATCAACCCCCCCCCCCTGCAGTTCGTGTTCGGCGCAAAGCCCCTGCAGTGCGCGGGTTAATGTTGTTAAATGGGAAATTGAATGAAAGATGATGTGATTGTAATTGTGGACATGAAATCAAGTAAAAACATCACTAATTGTTATGCACAGGATGTTTTAAAAATTGGACTATTTTCGGACTCTTGGACTCATCGGACACTTTTCGGTCAACATTGTCATATTGGATCAGACTTTGGGTCGGACATGATTTGGAAAATTTCCGAATCTTACACCACTACTACCTATACTATAACAGGAAAATCCACATTAAAAATGCTGCAAGGGTTTAAATACACACATACAAATGGGGTTACATCTTTTTCGTCATTCCAGCCCTCCTCCCCCCCCCCCCACTCAAATTATCGGCGACGCCCTGCGTACAGTTGCAGACGGGCTGACGACGCGCTCCTGTACCCCCGGTCAAAATAACTTTCTCGTTGACAGCTGATGGCCTGCTACTCCTCCCCCCCCCTCCCCGCTCAACAACTTTTTGGAAATATACTACTGGATTTGCCCCTCCCAAAAAAAAACGGCTAGATCCGCCCCTGGTTATACCTACCTCAGTTGTCCGGCGGATTTCGTTTCACGTTACGGGCAAAATCGTCATGACTGGTGAGTAGGGTGGGTCGTCCATCTAGGATCCATGGGAGACAGCGAAATTATATGGCGCTGGTTCATAACATTATGATTGAGAGCAAATTTTCCGCAAAAATAAAACAATATTTGGTATGCGCGAGGCAATTTTGTGCGAGCGTCTCCACCCTCCATGGCGATGGTAGAGCCATCTTAACCCGCGCCCCGCTGGCGGGGGGGGGGCAATATCTGTCCCCCTCCCGGATTTTATCAATAACTTGAAAACTATGATAGATATGGACGTAAAACTTTCAGTATCTTATGCTGTATCAATTCTACGTCTTCTCACATTTAAAAAAAATGAAATTGATGTTGTGTTTTCGGAGATTATGACGTTTTAATTTCGTCATGTCATGCCATTTTTGATGGAAAAACGATAAATGTTTGCAAAAATCGGAGAAAATCGAGTTAAGATTGGAAACAAAAGACGCCAAAAGAAAGGAAATGGCATATTCTTTCAAAATGGGTATCTCAGATTCGAAAACAAAAGTTTTTGACCCCTCAAAATGTAAAAACAAAAAAATGCCATAAAATAAAAATAAAATATCCATTTCTTTTTACACACCGGAAGATATGTGATAGAAGTGTGTATTATGTACCTGCACACACAATTTTACATTCATATCTTCATAACTTTTGGTTTTACAGAAGTTTAAACGTGACAATGTTAGTATACATCCCAGGTAAAGTCACTCCGACGGCACCAGCGCTTGAATACGATCGAAAGGTTGTGGCGCCGCCGCTGTTGCTGAGTGCTAGTGACTGTTCATGCTCCATCGACCCTCCTGGATTGGCTGGAGCCATGGTTAATGTTCCGGTTGACCCCTCCCTTCGAGCTGCGACACCCGGTGCTGATGTGAGAAAGAATACTCGTCAGGGTATTGGAGGCAGTCATTAGTGCGAGAGACACGCGTACGGCGTAGAGACACCATGTCTCGCAACATCCGCACTTTGATGCCTGCTGAAGTAGCAGCTCTGCTCAGCCAAGTGTCTGACTCGAGTGGGACGGAGAGTGACGAAGGAGAAGCAGCGGCAGACGACAGTAGTGACGAAGACGCTCTCAACGTCGCTGATGCGTCAGACGAGTCTGACGCAGACCCGGCGCCGCCAATCAGCAGGCCCCCGCTGACCAGGTCGCAGCAGATCCTGCACCAGGCTGACTTGCAGCCTCAGCCGCCGAGAGACGCCGGGCCATAAGTCGTACGTGACGGCCGGCGAGCTGTCACCACCGAGTGGCTCACCACTCCGCCGTCTGCGCGCCGGCGCCGGGACCCAGCCAACATCCTGACCCAGGCAGACGGTGTGCATGGCCGAGCCAGAAACACCATCCACGAGGCTGACGCCTTCAAAGCTGTTTATCAGTGACGACGTAATAGAGACACATGCGGAACTTTATTTACTTTTTGGGGCTACAACTGCATCCCCAAAAATTACAACTCCAATCATGAATATTACAACTCCAACACTACCAGTAAATGCCTACCCAAATAAATAAATACTGTAAACGGTACGCAAAATCACCAAAGGATTTTTCAATAACAATCATAACAAAACAATTAATAAATATATGAACACAGAAAAGGACAAACTTTAAAATGTTAGTAAAGTTTGTCATAAAATAATATTTAAAATCCAACAATAGGTAGTACAACATGTTATCCCAAAGTTACTGAGAAAGACTATGTAGGTACCCAAGGGTGTAGGGTCATATTCAGTTGGGTCATAAACACTAAAGAACAACACTACTTACTGACAAACAGGTAACATTTTTGTCAATTTCAGACACCCACAAAATCAAAATGGCAATCTAGGTGTTAACATAAAAACATGAGCAAAACAAGATTAAGTGTAGTATATTTTACATTGGGCTTAGTTCTGGATAGGTCACACATTTGACATTAGAATGCACCCTTACGCGGTTGGCAAAAGGTATATTACAATTTGAGTAAAAATATGTTGGTGAAATTGACACTTAATGAAGAACTTGAACAATATTATAAATATTTTGGTGTGTGAAAGGCATGAAGCCGAAGGCATACCAATCATCGAGCTGGAAAAAGACCACAAATAATCATAGACCCAAATCAAATGAGTTTAAAATTAGGATTACCACAACCTTCCATTTCTAGCCAGACAAGCATTATTTTCACAAGATATACCTGGTCATGGTGTTGGAAAAGTAGAGGGCCACATCAGTAAAAGTCATTTTAAAAGAGAATAGCCTAATCCAACATCAATCAAACAAACAAAAACGCATGTGAAAAAAGCATAAATATTGAAAGCAATATACAAGGGCAAAATAAATGCACATATTTGACATAGCTGCGTCATATTTGTCTCTTTTATTAACCCTCGCCCTACGGGGGGGGGGGTCCTAAAACGACCCCCCCCCCTGAGGCTTTTCTTGCATAACTTTTTACACATGCGGCGCTGATTCTTTTTTCTTCTGATTCTTGCTGATTGCTGATCTTGCTGATTTTTTTTTTAGTAGCCGAGTATACAACAATTATACGTATGCTGTAAAATTTTCATTGAAATTGGTCTAGAAATTTGGGAGACAGTGATGTTTTGATGTCATGTTGGTGGAAAAACGATAAATGTTTGCAAAATCGTAGAAAACAGTTTTGAAGCAAATTGCAAACACAATTAAGCAAAGATATAAAATGTAATTTTCTTTAAAATGGCAATCTCGGATTTTCGAAATTTTGTTTTTTTACCCCTAAAATGAACAAAAACTGATATTTTTTGGAAAAAATCGCCACAAAATCAAAATTTTCAAAGATGTTAAAAACGGAATATATGTGAGAGAACTGCGTATGGATAATACTCAAACCAAATTTCAAAGCAATATCTATATTTTTGACTGAGTGATGGCTCCCTAAGTGTAAGAAACCTATGACATCATTTTTTCAAATAACTTTTTTGACTTTTTTTTTACCAGATACGAATAAATAGTTACCTTTGCTGTATTTCTGAGACAAAACTGGTCTAGGAACTTGCCTTTTTATTTACATTTATGAATTTCCAATTTTGAGGTTTTCTGACAGCAAAATCGCTGTTCTGGACGTGGTCGATCGAGGTCTTTCACTTGACCTGGAAGGTCACTCGTTGACCCGAAACATAAAAATTGCATACTGTTGGATTCCAAACATGGCAGGCAACATGTTGGTTCTTACCGCGTTGCTCTATCTTGCTTGGTTTGGAAGTTAACAGGGGGTCTTTTTAGGACCCCGTAGGGCGAAGGGGAAAAAACTCCCGTAGGGCGAGGGTTAAGGTACGTCAAATAAGCAGTAGATTATTATTGCCCAGTAGTATCAATCTATTGGGCAATCTACAATTTTGAGGCACGTCGCCTCAGAATCGCCTGAAGCTTGGCAAGTAGATCCTCCTTGCCACGCTGAACACCAAAAACGTAAAATTAGTCTGGAACCCGGACTACTTTCAGAGTTATACCGTTTTAGACATCTACAGTTTTGTGTCCCGTCGCCTCAGAATCGCCTGAAACTTGGCAGGTAGGTTCTCCTTGCCACGCTGAACACGAAAAACGTAAGATTAGCCTGGAACACGGGCTACTTTCAGAGTTATACAGTTTTAAGTTTTGAATGTCTGTCTTCCTATATTTTGAAACGACTGCGTAGGAATTGGAAGCTTTCCGCGTCAAGTTAGCTGATATTAAACTGACAGACATTCAAAATTAAAACGGTATTACTTTAAAAGTAGCCCATGTTCCAGGCAAATTTTACATTTTCGTGTCTAGCGTGGCAAGGAGGACCTACCTGCCAAGTTTCAGGCGATTCTGAGGCGACGAGCCTCACAATTATAGATTGGGCAATATCAATCTGCTGCTAATTTTACGTACGTCTTTTATTATTACTAAAAGGCAGGGTACTAATCCATCACCGAAATGCTTAATCTATCACCGAAATTACCACTTTCTCATTGTGTTCCCGCATGTGTGTTGAAAGGGTGATATGTGTTTGAAGCATTAAAACCGTACGCTCTACTGTCGTGCTAGATCAGGCGCACCGGTATTTAGCGGCTTGTTGCCTTTGGTTTCTGAGCCCAATTTAGCGCAGCGAGTTGCGTCAGTTGAAACGCCACGCGTTGGCACAGAACGACAATGACGGTAACGGCGCTTAGACGCCCCGGACGAAGTGCGTGGTATACTATTATTTTCCTATGATTTATGATTGAAATGATTTGTTAGATTGCTGATATGATTACTGATATGGTAACTGATATAATTTCTGATCTCCCGATGATCTTGCTGTGTTAGACTACCTACTGAGATGAGGAAATTGTTGCATATCATTGTATGCTGTGTTTGTTATTGTTGTGTTTCATCTTTTATCGCCACATGACTGACCACGGTTTATTTGTGTCCTTTTTCTAGTTTTCACGTGACTGTTAAATCCGAAGCGAACAATAGATAATGAATCCTGTAGAACTCTGTTGTTTTGCTGTTACAGTGAAAATTCGTCCTTTGTTGTAGAGAAAAGCCGTTCCTTGTGAAATCCATACAATGAACAACCAGTGATTTTACCCATAGATTCTGGGTGTTCTGTACTGACTAACATGTTCTGTAGGATCTGTATTTTATTCTGATTTGTAGTGCAACTTACTGAACCACAGAACCCAACTAATCATAGATAGCAACTGTTTTGTTTATTTTTCCCTGGTCTATCTACCCTCACTATGGATAATGCAGAGAACACGGACACAGATGTGGGTCCACAAACACGACCTGCATATGCACAGAGACTGACAGAGAAGGGGCATGAGTACCAAAAGGCGATGAAGCTGAAGATCTTCAGGCAGATGCTCGGGAAGCTGAAAAAGGATGGCCAGGCCTTGGTGGATAATCTCACGACACAGGATGAAGATGGACAAGCTGAACAGGCTGTGACCCAGAAGATCTCCAAGTGGAAGCACAACTATGTTATTCTACTGCAAACAGATGGAGATCTATGCCCTCTGCTGGGAGAAGCAGGTTACGAGCTACACAGAGCTACACATGAGGAAAGACTGATGGGACTAGAAACCACAAGGGCATCAATTGAGTCACTCATGCCAGTCCAAGATGCTGCCACAAGTGACAAGCAAAAGAAGGTCCCAAGAGACTGCTCCTCAGTGAAAAGTTGGTCATCTAGATCATCTTCCGTCAGCTCTGTGAAGGCCCAGCTTTACATGATGAAGGTGAAAGAAGGTCAAAACACAGCTGAGACGAGAGCCAGAGCAGCAGCACTGGAAGAGAAACAGCAACTGGAAAGGGAGGTGAAAATGATGGAGTCAAGAATGCAAGAGCTCAAGTGGAAAGAAGAGCAGCACAGTCTGGACACAGAGCTGAAGATTCAGCAGGCAAAGGCAGAAGTGATTGAGGATATGGAGAAGAAGATGGACTTGCACATGACGCCACCAATGCCTGAAGACCAGAATGCACAGCCTGTCAGGGGGAAACAAGTCAGCACTGAGGCACAGCCAACTGATTGTCATGAAGCAAACAAAGACATGACAAAACCTGTTGCGTCATCAGCTGCTGCTGTATCTCCCTCCCATTGTCAGGTTCCTGAATCCATGCCAGTGCAAGTGACTGCTTCTACATTGGTGGATCTTCTGTCCCAACAAGCTCAGAGAAGCCAGCTGCCTCCCCTCGAACCAGGCGTCTTCAGAGGTGACTACGCAACATTCCACATGTGGCTGAAAGCCTTTGAGACTTACATAGAAACAAGATGCTTCTTGCCAAGTGAACGACTACACTACTTGGGTCACTACACAGCTGGAGAAGCAAGGAACTCCATCATCGGCTTCCTGCAGATGAGATCTGATGATGCATACCTGCAAGCCAAGAAACGACTCACAGACAGGTACGGTAACACGTTCATCACAGCTAACGAGCTCAAGAGACGTCTGCACAGGTGGCCGGAGGTGAAAGCAGGAGATAGCAAGTCCCTCACTGAACTGTCAGACTTCCTCGAACAGTGCTTGGTGGCTTCCAACTCAATGAACGAACTGAAGATGTTTGAAGGTCCGTCTGAAGTCGACCCCATTCTGAGGAAACTGCCAAAGTATCTGACTGACATGTGGAGACGTATTGTAGACAGATGGATATATGAACCTGAAGAAGGGACTCTACCACAATATCCACCATTCACACACTTTGTGCAGTCCCTCAGCAGAGAAGCCAGAGTGGCCTCAGGTCCGGTGGCAGCCCGGAGCAGAGAAGATGAGAGAAGAGTGTTCCCCAAGCAGAAGGAGAAGAATGCACGTGTTCTGCTCACATCCTCACCAGTCAACCTGAAACCACAAGACAGCGGCCAGCACATGCAGCAGTACCACTGTGCGGTGTGCAGTGGGGATCACCCTGTGGATCGTTGTACATCTTTCATAAAGATGTCACTGAAGGAACGACAGGAGCTGGTCCGGCAACGAGGACTCTGTGGAGGCTGTCTGAGGCGAGGCCACAGATGGAAAGAGTGTAAGAAGAAGCAACGCTGCACGAAGTGTGACAGACTGCACCCCACGTTGTTACATGATGACAACCTCGCTCTCAGGCTCGACAAGACGACCTCCATAGGTACTCAAACCAGTGCAACCTCCCTCCACGTGACCTCCAGCGAAGCAGCAGGTGGAAAGCCGAAGTGCACCCATTCGATGCTGGTGTCCGTCCAGCTGAAGCACAGGGATCATCCTGCCATGAACAAGACAGTGTACGCGCTGCTAGATCCCCAGTCTGACACCTGCTTTGTGAAGGAATCTGTGTTGCAGGAGATGGGTCTGAACGGCGAAGAGGTCGCGCTTGAACTGAACACGATGACTGGCAAGACCATCTCAAGGAGTCAAGTCGTCCAAGGTCTCGTGGTTGAAGATGCCACAGGAGAAGTCGAAATCGAACTGCCTCCGACGTACACCAAAGAGAATATACCCGCCGAGCGACAGCTTATCCCGCGACGTGACACCACAGCTGAGTGGCCTCATCTACAAAACGTCGCCAAGGGTCTTCCAGAGTATCTCCCAGACGCTGACATCGGCATCCTGATCGGGATAAACTGCCCCAAAGCACTGAAGCCGCTGGAAATCGTCACTGGTGGTGACAACGAGCCCTGGGCCATCCGCACAAGTCTCGGCTGGAGCGTGGTCGGCTACATGGGAGAGACGACTGATGATGCTACATGTCTGTACGTGTCAGCAGAGCCAGGTCAGGGGAGAATTCGCCACTTCGCGTTCAGAGTCAGGGCTCGCGAGGTACACCCTGAGCAGCTCGCTCGGATGCTCGACTCTAACTTCGATTCACAGGCGGAAGGAGAAACGAAGATCTCGCAGAACGACCGACGCTTCCTGGACATCATGGAAAACGGCATGTACCAGCGCCCGGACAGCCGTTTCGAAGCTCCTCTTCCTCTGCCGGACCAGAACATGACACTCCCAGACAACGTGCAGCAAGCTCAGCTCCGTTTGCAGTCTCTGAAAAGGAAACTACAGAAGGACAGCTACTACAAGGACTCGTACGTCGCAGTCATGGACGAGATGCTGGCTAAGGGCTATGCCGAACCCGTCCCTCAAGATGAACTCGAAGCCAGCAACGGACGCGTGTGGTATGTGCCCCACCACGGCGTCATCCAGCAAAAGAAAGGTAAACTCAGAGTAGTCTTCGACTGCAGCGTAGAGTTCCGTGGACGCTGCCTGAATCGTGAACTCTTACAGGGTCCAGATGTCTCCAACAACCTCGTCGGCATCTTGACCAGGTTCCGGAAAGAAGCAGTAGCGCTGACATGCGACATCGAGTCCATGTTCAACCGAGTCGTGGTCACACCAACCGACAGAAACCTGCTCAGGTTCCTCTGGTGGCCAGGAGGTGACGTCGAGAGGGAGCCAGCGTGCTACAGAATGACGACGCATCTCTTCGGAGCCATCTCGTCGCCGGCGTGCGCGATGCACGCTCTGAATCTGACAGCGGACCTGTACGAGTCGAAGCACGGACAAGAAGCAGCCAGTTTCGTCAAGAAGGACTTTTACGTCGATGATGGGCTCATTTCAACGCCTAATCCCAGTTCTGCGATCGCCCTCATCGAGAACACGACGAAGCTCTGCGCTGAAGGTGGGTTCAAACTCACCAAGTTCGCCTGCAATGATGCCACAATTCTAGAAACCATCCCCATCTACTCGAGATCGAAGACGCTTCAGGGAGTGCAACTTCTGAATGAGAAGTCTGAGGTGTGTGAACAGGCACTGGGAGTCAAGTGGGACCTGTCTTCCGACACGGTCCAGTTTGGTGTCAACCGACCCGAGAGACCTACCACCAGGCGAGGCATTCTTTCAGGAGTGAGCTCGCTCTACGACCCACTGGGACTGCTCTCACCAGTCATCCTTCGTGGAAAAATGATCACCAAGGAGCTGTGTGGTCGGGACTGCACCTGGGACGATCCAGTTCCAGAAGAGCAGAGACTGGAGTGGCTGAAGTGGAAGTCAGAGCTGCCAGCTCTCTCAAGCCTGAAGATCCCGAGACAGTACGGTTCCAGCTCACCGTCAAGCAACTCACCTGCAACCTTCGAGCTACATCACTTCTCCGACGCGTCCATGACTGGGTACGGTGCCTGCAGTTACCTGCGCATCCTCAGGGACGGCGGTGAAGTGTCCTGCGATCTGGTGATGTCGAAGGCCAAGGTGACACCGAAGAAGACCATCACCGTTCCCCGCTTGGAACTGGCGGCAGCGGTGCTGGCAACGCAGATCAGCGGATTTCTGCAACGAAATCTGGACATCCCCGAGATCCAACATTACTACTGGTGTGACAGTCGCGTAGTACTTGGCTACATACGGAACAACACACGAAGATTCCACGTGTATGTAGCGAATCGAGTGCAGACGATCACGAACCACACAACACCGAACCAGTGGCACTTCATCCCCTCAAATCAGAACCCAAGTGACCTGACCTCACGTGGCAGTCCCGTTGAAGAGTTAATCGACAACGATCTGTGGTGGCATGGTCCATCCTTCTTGTCCTGTCCCGCAGAACTGCCACTCGAGGACAACGAGGAAATCGTCGATCAGCAGGATCCTGAGGTCAAGAGGGTGGCTACACTGATGACGAAGAGTACCCCGACCACAGAGTATGCGACGCTACCGGAACGACTAGAACACTTCTCAACGTGGTTCGTCGCCAAGAGAGCAGTAGCGAACTGCCTACGATACAAGAAGAGGCTACAGGAGGCATGCAGAAGACGAGGCAACAGATGCAGCGAAGAAAGACTACCTCAAGACGGACAGCTGGCAGTCCAGGACCTGATGGAGGCCGAAGTAGTCATCCTCAAGACGCTGCAAGAACAAGTGTTCAAGAAAGAAGTCGTCCTTTGCCGAGGGTCACCTAGTGCTCCCTGCAAGGACAAGAACGCCTCAGACAGTGAAGATGACGTGCGTAACTCTTCTCTGAAGCAACTGAAGAAGCTACTGTAATAGCTCCCTGAGGAAGCTGGACCCAGTGATGAGAAGTGATGGAGTCCTCTGCGTGGGCGGCAGAATCAAACGCGCAGATCTGCCGCGAGAAATAACGAACCCAGTGATTCTACCAAAGACCGGCCACGTGACCACCCTGATCATCCGCCAGTGTCACGAGAAGACAGGCCACGCCGGAAGAGAGATGACGCTGGGTGTAGTCCGACAACAGGGATACTGGATCTTGCACGGAAGGTCAGCAATCTCCAGCCACATCCTCCGCTGCGTGCGGTGCAGGAAGCTGCGTGGACCCTCCGGAGGACAGAAGATGTCTGACCTACCAGTCGAGCGGCTTGAACCATCCGCTCCCTTCACCTTCTGCGGCGTCGACTGCTTTGGCCCGTTCTTTGTGAAGGAACGCCGGAGCGAGGTCAAGAGGTGGGGAATCATCTTCACGTGCCTCGCTTCCAGGGCTGTCCACCTGGAGACGCTGAACTCCATGTCGACTGATGCCTTCCTGAACGCGTACCGAAGGTTTGTCTGCAGGAGAGGCCCGGTACAACGCCTGTACTGTGACAATGGGACGAACTTTGTGGGAGGTCAAGGAGCGCTGAAAGCAGCCCTCAGAGAAATGGACCAAGAGAAGATCAAGAAGAGCCTCTTGAAGGAACACTGCGACTGGATCGACTTCGCGTTCAATCCTCCCTACGCCAGCCACATGGGTGGGGTCTGGGAAAGGTTGATCCGCTGCGCCCGATCAGCTCTGACCAGCTTGCTGGTCACGAACGGACAGCAGCTTGATGATGAGCTGCTGCGGACCATGCTGTGTGAGGTAGAGGACATCATTAACAGTCGTCCCATCTCGGTAGCTGACATGTCTCCTACTAACCAACTCGAGCCTCTCAGCCCGAGTTTCCTTCTAACCCAGAAATGTAGAGTAGTGTTACCTTTTCCTGATAGGTTCGCTGCTTCGGACGTCTACGCTCGCCAACGATGGAGGCGAGTACAGCATCTCTTCAACGTCTTCTGGTGCCGTTGGAGGAGAGAGATCGTCTACGCTGCGCAGGAGCGACGCAAGTGGACGAAGACCGAGCCGAACGTCGAAGTAGGCGACATCGTACTTTTTGTGGATCACGATCGCCCGCGGTCGCAGTGGTCGCTGGCGCGCGTCGTCAACACCTACCCAAGCAGCGACAACCTGGTGCGCAAGGTGCGCATCAGGATGAACGGGTCGGTGTACGACAGACCAGTACATCGTCTCGTCATGGTGCTGCGGAACGCTTCTGGCGAACGCTGCTCGCGGTGAACGCGGCCTGCGATGGACGTGGCCTGCGATGGACTCGGCCTGCGATGGACGCGGCCTGCGATGGACTCGGCCTGCGATGGACGCGGCCTGCGATGGACTCGGCCTGCGATGACCGTGGCTCGTGAAGACACGACTCTGGCGTCTTGTTCCTCGGAGACTCGGTCGCGCTACAGTGTGATAAGACATTCGTGTGTGCTGAGTTCGATGACCGTGTGTCATCAAGGCGAACCGGACAGATTTCCCGTCGAAGGAGACATATATTGTGTTCTGTTACAACTGTACCTGTGGTCTGTGACTGTGATGTCCAGACCGATTATGTTGCTGTGAACAGATCTCAACCAAGCCTATGGGAGAACTTAGGTGTGCACGGTGTGTAAAGTAGTTAGAATCAAGTTCTATGGATGACGTAAAGGTAAATTTGTTGCCAACTTTGGGGAGCCATGTTCCCGCATGTGTGTTGAAAGGGTGATACGTGTTTGAAGCATTAAAACCGTACGCTCTACTGTCGTGCTAGATCAGGCGCACCGGTATTTAGCGGCTTGTTGCCTTTGGTTTCTGAGGCCAATTTAGCGCAGCGAGTTGCGTCAGTTGAAACGCCACGCGTTGGCACAGAACGACAATGACGGTAACGGCGCTTAGACGCCCGGGACGAAGTGCGTGGTATACTATTATTTTCCTATGATTTATGATTGAAATGATTTGTTAGATTGCTGATATGATTACTGATATGGTAACTGATATAATTTCTGATCTCCCGATGATCTTGCTGTGTTAGACTACCCACTGAGATGAGGAAATTGTTGCATATCATTGTATGCTGTGTTTGTTATTGTTGTGTTTCATCTTTTATCGCCACATGACTGACCACGGTTTATTTGTGTCCTTTTTCTAGTTTTCACGTGACTGTTAAATCCGAAGCGAACAATAGATAATGAATCCTGTAGAACTCTGTTGTTTTGCTGTTACACATTGACTTCCATGTTAAAGCATCACTATTTATTTCTCAAGCTTGTATGCTAACCTTACGTAATAGAGCTGCCACTTTTCAGGCATGTGACTGCCCGCGCCGCGCCGCAAACAATGTTCAACTACCCACCACTACCCATGTGCTCAAATAAGGCCCACAAATAACTACCCACAACTACCCTCAACATGAATTGTACTATTTTGGGATTGAAGAAAATTAGAGTAAAAACCTTTAAATTATGCAAATTCATGCAATAAACTTAATGATATTGCTGAAATGAAAGCGCAGTCACTGAAATAAGGTTTAAACACTTTTTCGCAAAGTTGAAAATTCTGCTACCCGCCAACTACCCACTTCAGCCAAATGATTGCTTGTGCTACCCACAAGTACCCACGTGGGTAGTAACTACCCACGTCTCGTGGGTAAGCGAGTAGAAAAGTGGCACCTCTATTACCTAACCTCACCTCACCTCACCTCACCTCACCTCACCTCACCTCACCTCACCTCACCTCACATCACCTAACCCTTGGAGCCAGTTTACATATTTTTAAAGAAGTCCATCGGCCGAAGCCCGAAATCCTCAATATGTTGTGACGGTTCGGTGATTTTAAGTCATTTACGGTGATAAAGTTAGTCATTTCGGTGATGGGATTGATTTATTGCCTTACTAAAATAATGCTGTTTGGTTCTCGCCTAATTTGTTTGCCTTGTGCATGGATGGAGAATCCTATAGGGCAGCCCCGGCCGCGGACAGGGCAACTTCAAAGTTGCCCCGGCGGGGTCGGGGCAGCCACTTCTTGGGAGACCTTGTTTGCAAGACCTTAGTTATTATTTAAAAAGAATACAGAAACGTAAATATAATCCCAGCATAAAAATGCATACTTGGTACGACTATCTGTGCAAAAATATGGGTAAAATTGCGCTTTCGGTGCGCTTTCGAAATGGGGGGGGGGGCAGTCAAGGGAGGCTGCGCCTTGTCAACTTTGTCTAAGTGAACACCTCGGGCAGGTCAGAAAACTTATATTTTCGGGGAAGGCACAGATGGGTCGTTATCTCCGGTCTAAAGGAGGCATAATGTCCGATCTAAAGGGGTGCCGCCGGCACTCACGACTCAAGGGGCGCCACCTGCACTCGAGAGTGGCACCTTCAGTGTCCAGACGCCCAGGAGAGGCGCCCTCAATCGTGATTCCCCCTCCCCCCGCATATCCATGAAGTTAGCGACGGATTCGTATTCGAATTCAGCGTCGAGTAGCGATTCGCTTCAAAATGTGGTGACAGGTCAATTGGGGCACGCTGATCACGAAAATGGCATTCATTTTGACATTCACGGTAATCTTAACCGAAGCTATTGTCCGATCGCCAAAATAATGGTCTCATTCGATTCCTCGGGTCAGTATCTAGCCGTAGCCTTCGCAACCTCACTCAACTTTGCAAATGACATTGGCCCTCAATTTCCAGATCAATGGCGATTGGACGATAACTTCGGGTCGTTTTGAGTCCTTTGACCTTGAAATTGAGGGTCAAGGTTATTTTCCACGAGTGAGGTTACGAAGGTTAAGGCAGATACTGACCCGAGGAATCGAATGAGACCATTATTTTGTAAATTAGACAACTTCGGGTCGATATTGACCCGAGGAATCGAATGATACCATTATTTTGTTTTGCGATCGGACAATAACTTCGGGTCGTTTTGAGTCACCCCGTCCTTTAACCTTGAAGATGATTTTGAAGGTGACCTTGAATGTCTAAATGAATGTAATTTACGTGATCAGCGCGCCCCAATTGAACTGTTCCCACATTTTGAAGCAAATCGCTACTCGACGCTGAATTCGAATCCCAACTTCACAGACTTCACGGGCACGGTTGTCACTAACTTCACGGACATCCCCCGCCACGTGCCCCCTAGGGCCCCCTTGGTTACGCCCCTGTCCTCGGCCGGGGCAACTTTGAAAACAATTCTCCACCCATGGCCTTGTGAGTTGTGGGAAATATCAAATATGTTATATGTATTTGTATATCTCACTGTCAAATATAAAAGGGCCGGACCTGGACCATTGGCATCACCAGGTGCCTTTCTTGCAAGAAATGGCTAGTTGCTGAATCACACCATTTATTTACAGCATTAATATTGATATTGGCTGATTATTGGTGTGAGCTACCATGAGATAGTCTTTGCATACTTTGACCTAACATGATACTTTCAAGTTTTTTTTTTAATTGCACACCTCGCTGTTGCTAAAATACGTCAGTAATGAGCTAATAAAACCTATGTTCATTCTAAGGTGTTACACTTCAATTGTGCACATATTTCGTTTTTATCATTAGTCGCTTTTACTAACACCCCCCCCCCCCCCCCGGTCGCCGACTCAATTACAATCCCAACGAAAAACAAAAAGTTCCGCCTCTGAATAGAGCATATCGTGCGCCATACCAACGTGAGACTGCAGCGTGGAGCGAAAGATGCAAGAGGCTACCTGCAGCAGCACCACCACCGAGCAGACGGCGCACAGGTTTCAGGATGTCACTCACACAGAAGCGCCTTCTTCGGCCTGTGCATCCTTGGCACAGCTGTTCTCACCGTCGACCGGGCCTGCTGTGTTCAGAGCCACCATCGGCTGCAAACGGTTCTCGAAGCTGCTCCAGCTGCTGTCCTTCGACAACATCGACAACAGGGAGGATCGACACAAGGACGACAAGTTCTGCTACCTGCGAGAAATATTCAACGAGGTGGACCGCAACCTGCGTCAACACTTCCGGCCGTCAGAGTGTCTGACTATCGACGAGAACCTGGTCCGTTTCCGGGGACGAAGCCCATTCAGGATGTACATGCCGAGCAAGCCCGCAAAGTCCGGTCTGTTGCTCCGTACAGTCGCCGACGCAAACTTCCGTTACATGTGGAAAATGTGGCCGTACATACAGTGGACGGCCAGCAGAATCTGAGCTGTCCCCACCGGCCACGTACTTCGAAACAGTGCCGGCCATGGTCAGGTGCATGGTGGAAGACGTCGCCGGCACTGGACGCAACATAACGATGGATCGATACTTTACGTCGGTGCCTCTGGCGGAGGAGCCGTTGGCCGACCGGCTGACTGTGGTTGGCACCATCAACAAGCGGCGCAAGCTCCTGCCGAAGAAGATGACAGACACCCGGGCTCAGCTGGTGAACACCAGCCAGTTCTGCTTCCGGAACGACGTAACTCTGGTGTCCCAGTGCCCTAAGGCCGGCAAGCTGGTGCTGGCTGTATCCACGCAGCACCGGGCCGCACTTGTGGATAGCCGCACCAGCAAGCCGGAAATCGTGTTATACTATAGCGCGACGAAGGGCGGCGTGGACGGCATGGCCGCCATCATCGAATACTACATGTACAAGCCGACCCTCATCCGCTGGCCGACTGCGGCCCTCTTTTTCATCATGGGCGTCGCGCAGGTCAACGCGTCCACGATCCTGCTCCTGAACAGGGGTAGTAGAACAAGGTATCTGACGACGTGAAAAGGGTGCGCGAAAAGCCATCATGTACGCCATGGGCCAGCAGCTGGTGCAGCAGAGGATCATGGAGCGAGCCGCGAGTCCCGTCGGCCTCAACAGCAGCACAATGTCGGCGCTAGCCTGTGTAAGCCGCGAAGCTGACCTCAGCGGCGGCTCCAGCGCCGGCCCCAGCAGCGACCCCAGCGGCAGCCTCTCCGCAAACCCCTAACTGCCCCTAATAATACCGGCATAATTTCGGCGTTCTGCGGTTCCAAGAATTATAACAATCAAGCAAGTAATGCAAAATATGAATTGCATGGAAAATAAAGTATTTTTGGGTGCAACTAAAAGTAGTTGTTAATTTAGCATTACCATGTTAGTGATTCGTACGCATATTTTTGCTGAAAATATTTGCGAAAAAATATTTAACATTATTTAAATATTTGCGAAATATCCAAGTTACAGGAAACAATAGAGGGCGCTGAAGTAGAAGACATTTTGCGCTTCGAACAGAAAAATCGGTCGGTCGCCCATACCAAATATTCAGCACCAATTTGGTAACTAATCGGTGCAGCAGGACCATGGGGGGACCATAACTCCCTAAGATCAAACGGAATGACTCCCAGCTCGACAGTCTACAGTGGTGAGTTCGTCAACAATATTCATGTGAACTTAATTTGTTGGAAGTAGGGCTTAAGAGACTAAGCTCTGTAACCTGTGCTTCCCCCTACCCGTTATATAGGTAGGCAGAAGTGCCCATCCTTTCCCATGTGACCCATTTACTTTGAGTACCTTTTTCTCAAGTAATTATTGAGACTGCAATCAACGTTGGGTCACACCACTCCCTGCTACGTGTTTTTTGTTTGTTTGTCTTTTTTGGCAACCCACCACCAGTATGTTAGTAAGTATTGCCTTGTAACCCTCTCAGACTGATAGCTATGCTAGTAACGTCCGAGAGGAGTACAAGGCTTAGACAGTATACGAGTATTAAGGGGCACTCATTCCTGTTCACATATACACGATAAGCAAACACATACACTCAATCAAGCACACCCATACATTCATACATACATTCATCCGATTTACACATGCATACCATTTCCTGACCTAGACGACGAACGTTGATAATAATACAACTCAATGAGGCAAAGCAAAAGAAGAGAAGAGAAATGAAAAAAGAAGAAAAAGAGATGTTACATAAAGCTATCAACCGATGCACCGGGGAAAAGCTTAAGTCTTGAGCACGAGTAACTTGTAACAATGTCTGGATGACAATTATTCGAGCAACAGAGGCATGATAAGCATTCAGGAAATAGGTTCTAATAACTTTTGTTTAATGATTGCTTATTTTTTGGCACTTCATCCAAATCCCTATACAATGTACAGCTAACTGTGTTCCATGTTTGTGGAGCACTGCAAAATAAAGCAAATAACCCACAGTTCGTGGATGCAAAAGGAACACAAATATGTTGTGTTAATCTTGTGTTTGAAGGTTCACAATATCTAAACATACTTGGAATTGGATTTGGTAAGTTCATACTTATGTGTGCTAGTAAAATAATGATGCATTGTTCCTTTACTGTTTCTGGGAACCTAAGTATTCTGTGTTTAATAAACAATGGTTTTGAAGGTTGCAAGAATGTTTTTTATCAATTATTATAATTGCTTGTTTTTGCTGTATCAACAGTTTGTTAATGTTAGTTTCATAATTCCTGCCCCAGATCACTGCACAATAATTTAGAAGGGGAATAATTGATGTATTGTACAGCAATAGAAGTTGCTGTGAGAATAAATAATGTTTGGATCTTCCCATAACTCCTATATTTCGGCTTATCACAGATGCTACACTATTTATATGACTATTCCATTTAATATTTTAATCTACATGAACGCCAAGTATTTATTGCATGTTTTTTCTCGCGATTGGAGTATCATTTAGTATTGGCAAGATCCTGGCGTCACTGATCTTGAATATATTTGGTAATTTGTCTTTGATGCATTTAGTGATAATCTATTTACATGGAACCACTCGTTAATTCTTATATTTAATTCATTAATCTTTATTTGGAGCTCAACATTTCTACCTTGAATACAAATTGCCGTATCATCAGCAAATACATAAAAAGTACCTAAGTCTGTTGTATTGCTGATGTCATTAATATACAGAATACATAAAAGAGGACCTAAAATTGAACCCTGTGGGACACCCATTTTAATCATTTGTTTCCTAGATACAACTTAATCTATTCTTGTCATCTGCTGCCTGTTATTAAGATATGACTATCATGTTGTAGAAATCCCCTCGTATCCCTATACGGTGTATTTTTTCAAGAGAATGTCAAAGCAAACTGTATCGAAAGCTTTCTTTAAATCAAGATATAAGGAGCAAGTCATTTTGTTATTTTGTAACGATTTTGTAATTTCATCGTACATGTGCACAATCGGCATGTAAGTACTGTGTTGTTTCCTGAATCCAAATGGAAAAGGATTCAGGATTACCATTAAGGAATGTCATTAATGTTGTATGCATTATTTTCTCAAGAATTTTGGGAAATATCGGTAGCAATGAGATTGATCTGTAGTTATTAAATTGATCTTTATTTCCTGTTTTATAAATTGGTGCTATGATAGCTATCTTTAGTTTGTCTGGAAACACCGCTGACCTCAGACATAAATTGAAAAAGAAGGTGAGAAGATGCAATAGTGGTTCAACGTTCCTAGCAATATAAACGAGCTTATTCCATCTATCCCGCCTCCCACAGGGTTCAGATTTAATTATATTGTTGATATGTACAGGTGTGGTGCTAGGTATATTTGTAAGGCACTGACACATGAAGTCGCTCCTTGATATATTTTAGTGGACATGAATTTGGAGCAGGGATGCTCTTCTCCCATTCAGACCCAATGGATGACAAAAATATATTAAATCCCTCTGGTACTAATTTGCCCTTAAAGCAATTTCCTTTGTTGTCATACAATGTACTCGGGAACTTCGCTTTCCTCGTTCTGTATTAATTCATAAGATTGTTTAAGCACATGCCATGTTTGCTTACTGCCATTTCTGCTTCCTTCCCAATATTGTTTTATATATAACTTTTTTGCATCCCTTATTAAGTGGACAAGTATATTTATATATCGTTTATAACTATTTTCACTTGCAATGCTCGTATTTTTCAATAACTTTGTATACAGTTTGTTCTTCGTATTAATGGAACATAGTAAGCCCGGCGTGATCCAAGGCTTTATGGGAGTTTTCCTCCTGCAAGGTGTGTATGATTTCGAGAATAGTTTAATACCATCTACGTAGGCCTGTATAAGTTGGTTGCATGCAACATTAGCATCAGTGTTTGTTTATAGTGATCCAATCTTCCAGATAAATAATCAACCATCTCCTTGCGCTGATCAAATGCCGTTATCCGTTAACTATATTGTGGTATATGAGTCCCAATATTCATTGATGTAAATATCGGTAAGTGGTCTGATAAATCATCAATGATTATCCCAGATGATTGAAAAGTTGATAGATCATTTATGAATATGTTGTCAAGCAGTGATTCACAATGGTATTGCTTTCTTGTCGCCTTCCATATCGTTGAAGAAAATCCATAAGACGATAGCAGATCTTTAAAAGAAGAATTACAATCATTACCTTTGTTTACGAGAAGATTATAATTGAAGTCGCCAGCTAGAACAACAATCTTCTTTTCAATTTCTAGCTTTTCAAGCAGAATTTCCATGTAGTCTAAAAATATCTTGCTATAATGGTTTGGAGGTTTGTATATTTCGCCCACCAATATATTTTTTGATCCAGATCTCAGGTGGAGAGTTAACCCGCGCGGCGCTGGGGGGGGGGGGTAAATTTTACCCCCCCTCCCGGATTTTCTCCATAACTTGACAACTATGACAGATATCAAAGTGAAACTTACGGTAGCTTATGGTGCATCAATTCTACGTCTTCTGCCATTTTTTTTTTAATTCGTGATTTTTTTTTGACAGATAATGACGTTTTAGTGACGTCATGCCATGTCATTTTTGGTGAAAAAAACGTTAAATGTTTGAAAAATCGTAGAAAATAGCGTGTTACTGCAAATTGCAAATAAAAGGCGTCAAAAGAAGGGAAATAACATTGTCTTTGACATGGCTATCTCAGATTTTCAAAATTTTGGGTTTTTGACCCCCAAAAATGCAAAAAACTGATTTTGGGGGAAGAATTTCCACAAAAGTTTTTTGTTTGAAGATTTTCAAAAAAAAACGGAAGATATATTAGAGAACCGAGTATGAACGATATTCAAACCAAATTTCAAAGCAATTTCTTTATTTTTGACTGACTTATGGCTCTCTAAGAACAAGTAACTCATGACGTCATTTTTTTGCGTTTTTTGGCTTTTACTGACCAGATACAGACAAATAAATGCCACCACTGTATTTCGAAGACAAAACTAGTCTAGAAACATGCAATGTTTATTTAGATTAATCAATTTCAAATTTTGACCTTATTGTGACCTGACCTTGACCTGAGGACGATTATATGGTGTCAGGCTGTGAAAATGGCTGCTTCTATCGAATTATACGTGTAAAATAACCCATACAACATGTGTCGCATGGCTTTCGTAGACCTGTGACCTTGTGTGACCTGACCTTGACCTTGACCTTTGCTTAAAATTTCACTGTTACTTATGCGGGAAATGCATTATACACTCTGGAGCACTTTGTGAGATAATAGTTGCAATATAAGGCTTTGGATGGAAAGTATAGCCCAAAAACTCAAATACTTACATTTTACATTTGACCTGACATGTGACCCTATTTTAAAAATTTCGAGTATGCATTCGATTCTTCTCGTTGAGAGCTTGCGATCGCCGCATTGCGCGTCTCGCTGCGGTTATTGGTTCGGAAGATACGAGGGGGGGTAAAATTTACCCCCCCAGCGCCGCGCGTTCGGCTGGAGACCCCAGCGCCGCGCGGGTTAACTCGACAAAACTAGTTTCACAATCTATACTTTGAAGATCTTGTCTCTCCTTTACATCATATTTGTCATGTACATATACTGCAACTCCGCCTCCTCGCCAGTATTTCTGCATGACGCGAATATATTGTAATTGTCAAGATTGTAATATTCAATAATATCATTTTTTAGCCATGTTTCAGCTATGCAAATAATGGTCCAAGTTATGCCTGTGCCACCATAAAATTATGTAAATCATCGAATTTGTTTTTCAACGACCTTTTTTTCTTCTTTTTTAGCAAATGACAAGGTTTTTTCGCCCCATTATTTATTGTACACATACACCGTTCGTGCCACCACATGAACATTAACATCTCGAAACATCTTGTAACACAGCACATCTCCGATACGACAACTGCCCTGGACAGCCTCTGCACCTCTCTCTTTCCCTATCTAATATCTAGTACCTATCTACTGCCTCTCCCCTATCTACTGCCATGGCCTTGCGGATTCAAGTTTAGGAACTGCTTTAGTGGTTCCCACTTCTTTATGAATACTGGAAATGAGCTAATCATATATGTTGAAAGTTTCTCAGTCTGAAAATCTTGACTGATTCGAGCTGCGAATTGTGTAACACTTAAATCCGCCTGCTGCTGGATTATTGATTTTCCCACAATAATGGCATGTCTCCAAAGCCGCCCGCTATCATGGCATCCTAACATTACGTGTTTTTCTTCCAAAACCGCTCTTGGCTGGCTCATGTATGGCTGTTTAACCAATCTTCAACTAAACTCCAAAATCTGTTTACAATCGTGCACGACCAAAATGTGTGACGTAGCGTTTCTGGGCTCCTTTTACATGTCACAGCAATCAATCTCTCTCACTCCCATTTTATAAAGCAGCTTATTTGTTACCGCTGTAAACGTAATAATTTTGTAGTGCAATGCCCAGTAGTAGGGGGAGCTAGTTGCGAAGCGGACCGCTTGATATGTTTCTGGCCAATTTATTTCACCATACTGTTCAATCCATTTGTTCTCCCAATGTTTAATAGTATTTCTGCACTGTGTTAAGCGATTATAAATATGTTTCGTGCCTTTCTTTCCTCCCAGAAGATATCTGATTTGTTCTGCAATTATTGGCGCCTCAATTTTGTCTTTGGACATTACGTATGCTCCAGGTAAGCTATTTAAAAGGCCGGCATAATCCAGGAATGTTCCAGGCAGGTTATATACATGTTTGGCTTCAGCGAAAGTCATTATATCCCCGGAGGATGCTCGTAAATCATTGAAGTGCAAAAGCCCTCTGTGCACCCACTGGCCGATCTCATCAGTTTTGTATTTCGTATAGTCGGATTTCCACAAAGAGATACTACCCATAGTCAGGTCTTCTAACTTAAATGTGCTAACGAAAGTACCCCAGCTGTAGGTAACTTCCTTCCAAAATGTATTACTTATTTTATTGCCAAGATACTTCATGAAACTACTGCCTTTGTCCCAAACGAAATTAGTCTCCCCAACAGATAGTACATGCCTGGCAATAACTTCCCAGGGGTGGGTCGTGATGAGAGCCCTCTTCACCCACGTTATTTTCAGTGCGGTGATGAAAGACCTCAGGTCTGTCATACACTGATCACCTAACGCATATGGTAATGTCAAAACTTCTTTTCTTATTTTGTTTCGCTTCCCGTTCCAAACAAATCTTTGCATCATGGTTTCTAACCGGGAAATCATCTCTTCCTTTGGCTGAGGCAGTGTAGTGAGGATATGTGTTAGTTTTGACAGCACCAGTGATTAAAGCACCGTAATTTTCCCTGTGATAGTTAGCTGTCGCCTCTTCCATTGACTGAGCAATCTTTCTATTCCATCTATTTTTGTCTCGTAGTTGAGCATCGTAATGTCAGCAAGTCTATTGCTAAATATTATGCCCAAAATCTTAACGTTATCCTTCATTGTCAAAGGTATGCACACATCTTCACAGGTCTGCCGTCTCGAGTCTTCAACACCAATCCACATCGCTGTCGTTTTTTCAATGTTTGGTTTTAAACCTGAGAATTTAGCAAAGGTGCCGAGCTCCGCGAACAGCTGGCGTGTTGAATTTGGAATACCGTCTAACAGGCACAGTACATCGTCGGCATATGCCAACAGTTTGACTTCATTTGTACCTATTTTGATACCTTTGATATTTTGATTGGTTCGAATTTTATCCAACAAGTATTCTAGTGCAATAATGAATAGGTAACCACTAATTGGATCGCCCTGACGTGCAGATCTACTTAGACGTATTGGTTCTGAAATATGACCGTTATACGTCAGACGGGAGAAAGATTCATTATATAAGGTGTTAAACCAGTCTACGATATTCTGGGGGAAACCTCTAGCTAAAAGAGACGCCCTTATCCAACTCCATTCAATTGCATTAAAAGCGTTATCCATGTCCACGGACACAAATAACCCTTGCGATCCTGTCTCGTTCACGCTGTGAATAACATCGTATGCAAGCCTTGTTGCACTCCCTATGAACCTGCCTGGTACAAAGCCTGTTCGCTCCGGTCCTATAATCGAAGGCAATACTCCTTTTAGACGCTGTGCTATTGCTGCCGATATTATCTTATAACCAGTGTTAAGCAGGGTTATTGGCCTGTAGCCTTTTATAACGTCTCTAGGTTTACCGGCCTTTGGTATCAGTATCAAAACACCTTCACGCAACGTTAGTGGAAGTGTTTGTTGACTTAGACTTTCTTGACACATTCTATAAAAAACAATGCTTGATGTATGTCCACAGCACCTTATAAAACTCCGGCTGAAAGCCAGAGCTTCCAGGAGACTTGTTACCCTTCATTGCATTCAAACTTTGCTCTAACTCTGCCATTTCTATCGGGCGCTCTACATAGTTTGGTGTGTTCCTGTTCGGACAGCTGTTTCAGGTAGCTTGCCTTGAGGCAAGTCTCTGTATTGCGGTCAATTTCATTACTTTGAGGAAAAAACGTCCCGATAATGCTCGACAAAACACTGCATGATCTCCTTTTGCGAGTAAATCATTCTCCCGTCTACCTTTAAAATGCACTTAATCTACTCATATAGTTACGTTTCTCCAAGCCAAGAAAATATGTATCGCTTCGTTCTCCTTTCTCATACCACAAACATCTTGAGCGAATTATACTACCTTCGATTTTCTCGGCGCGATACCCTTCAAACTCTATTTGTCCTTCAGAAATTGCTGTTTTACCATGTTCTGTGGATTTTGGTCGACCTCTGCTTCTAATTGTTGTATATTCCTAGCTAAGTTCCTCTCGAATGTCAATTTATGTTTACGTTGGCTAATTGAGTACGAAATTGTATGCGTCCGTAAATTCAATATCAAGGCTTCCCATAACAAGGAGTGTGAACATTGAACTGAGCTGTCTGTCCAAGGTCTTCCATAAGAAACTCCCGCGTATATACAGGAAGAGAGTAAAGCTCCAGTGTGTCGTACACCGTTTCTCTCATAAGTGATAAATACTCTTCATCTTTCAGCAGAGATACATTGAATTTAAACCAACCCTTCCCTCTACTATGCTGATTTATGACGACATCGATACGCACCGCTGAGTGATCGGTGCGGTATCCGGACACGATATCAGCTCTCTGAACATTACCGAAAATATTTGAAGACACTAAGACATAATCTAAACGAGCTTGTTTCACATTTGGACTAATTTTTTTCCACGTATATCTTTTCCTATCTTGATTCAGTTCTCTAAGAGTCCTTAAGCTCGTGTATTTCCATTAACTGTTTTAATTCGCCTCTTGCTCCCACATTATTCTCTCTGTTTTCAACGACCTTACATTCAAATGGATGACATTAAAGCTCCCACCAATATCAGTTAACGAATAATGGTAATCACAATGGGTCCGGATATGATCAAGAATATCCTCCTCCCTATCCCCCACGTTGTTCATGAAATTGAATCGATCATTTTCAATGCCTTGATTCTCCATTAGCCTCAGTGAAGTATGAAAACCCAATCATAAACGAAATGCAAATCAGAACTCGACAAAACTCCTTGAGTGGTACATCGGAAAAAAGGAATATGAAAATCAGAGAACAAGAAGAAAAACGTCGACTCAAAATGCGGGTACATCATGCTGTATGCCATGCATAACTAGGATGCATGCTGGAACTTCATATTATCTATGAAGATTTTGTCACCAATCTGTAGCTTGAAAATAAATAAATCTGTTTCTAATACTACCACATACACACAACAGATAAATTTCGGAAAGTAGATATTCCTAACACAGATCCCATCGTGTAAGCCCATCCAATCTAGATGACGCATACGATAGCAAACATGAAACCAGCATACGATATTGATCACTTCAGTCAGTAATCAACAGAAAATGAGAAGTGGAAAGGACGATAATGCAAAAACAGCTTGCCTTAAAATATTGCATCATTTTAACCCTCGCCAGTGCAGGGGGTGCCACCACCCCCCCCCCCCACACACACACACACACACTCGGGTTTTCGGGAATAACTCGCGTAAATATCAACCGATTGGGATGAAACTTTTAGTACGCTACTTGTGAACAATTTGACGCATATTCTGAAATTGTTAAGTTGTAGGTCACATGACCCGTAACCTTTGACCTGTTTCTCAAGGTCATGTCAGGCGCAACTGGCGTCCGTAGTATTGATCTTTGTAACTTGTGCAGTTTCATAGTGTTTGTTGTTCAGGAGCATATGCACAGGTGTTTCCAGGTGACAGTTGTGGTTTCCCTTGATATTGTGACTTCGATTAACCTTTTCAGAGGTCAACCGAGGTCACTGACCTCCGATGACCTGATATTACTTTTTTGGCTTCTGGCAGTTTCTAGGACATTTTGTGACGTTGATTTCAAATATGGGAGTCATTTTACATAATTATATGTTCCACTGGTCATGCGCCTCCACAGGTCAACCGAGGTCACTGACCTCAAATGACCTGACATGACCGGACATGTCCTTTTTGGAATTTGGCAATTTCTAGGACATTGTATGACGCTGGTTTCAAATTTGGCACCCATTTAGCATAATGGTATGCTCATTCACGATTCTAGCTCGATTAAATTCAATTTATACGCATTTACAATTTGGTTGAATTTTGGGTCATTGACATGACCTCAGAGGTCACCTAATGATCTAGGACCTTCAAATCGGGTAGCAATGGCTTCCTCTCGTGACAAGCAACACGCTCGTTTTTTAATCGAAGCTCTAGCCCAATTAGGGGCGAAACGCTAGGGGGGTTGTACCCCCCCTGCACGGTCACGCACTGATCGGACGCTGCACGAGCGAGGGTTAAGGCGCTATTTAAAAAAACCTTGTCTTATTTCGAATAAACCAACGATGGCAGAAAACCTAGCGGAAAGTATACGAACTGAAAGAAGAAATGCATGACAGCAGAATATTTTCCTAACCACTATATTCTAAGAAAAACAATAAATATTGCCTAATAGCTGGTATTGGGTTTATGTTATCAAATCCATTTGTTATGAAAAACGATCCAGGTATTTTTTCTTCAGGAAATAGCATGAATCCTTTTGGCAAATGCAAAAACAAATTGAACCATTTAAGTCTGCTGTAGGTGTTTAAGTGTGCCTAGTGTTATTCAATCAGTTTTGCAATTCAATCTTCAGTTATTAACCTCTTATTTGATAACCTATGGACCTAAACACGGTGATTTTTTTAACTTCAATCCTCAGTTTGATGTAAGTACTAGTTCAAGTTCAGTTTCCTCTCTGCTTGTCCTTTCTTCGTTTGGATATCCGTTTTGCTGGGCTATGAGAGGGTGATCTTGATCTGTCAGGCTTGG